>APFE030853774.1:0-20499 GCA_000404065.3 Pinus taeda | reverse complement strand
ATGGATATAGACTAAGTTTCTCAGAGGATGAGAAACACCTTCAGTATGGGGTGATGATGAGTCTCATCAATAGATAAACTATATGGGTCACAATTCCACTCTTCATCTTATTAAAATTTACTTTTCTCACATTTATTTACATATTTTGCTATATTTTTCTTAGTGAGAAGGGTAAAGGTGAGTCACTATGTCATGTGGCGTAATATGTATTAAATGTAGGGATTAGAGCAGTTTTGGGCTAATTTAAGTGTAGGAACTCAAGGTGGGAAAGCAAGAGAGATTTTAGGAGATTGGTCTCCCTTCTTTACTCCTCAAATAATTCGAAGGTTCCTCCACCATATATCATCATCTCGAAGTTAATAGTAGGCAAGAAAGCCGAGTTCATGGGTAGCCAAGCCAATGATAATCAACGACAAGTTATTCTTGAGTTAGGAAGCCAAGTATCCCTATGTTTTAGGAAGTTATTGGTAGCTTCAATTTGTATAAATAAGAGATCCAAGGGACTCATTAGGATTCAATTTTTTTATGTTCCCTAGAGGCAATTTGAGTTGAGACATTGTGACTATTATTTTATATGTTGTATTTGACATTATGATGATAATGAGAAATTTGACCTTGATCCAGCACTGAGTTGACTCAAAGGGTTGAAGCTCTTGGGTTAGGACCCAACCCTAGCAGCATAAGTTCCTATTTTTGTATATGTATTCTTATATTAAGATGATAGTTAACTGCTGAAATTATTTATGTTGTTTTTACCTTCACAAGTATTTGAATGATTTCTTAATATTTTTTTCCATTTGTTTGAATGTTACTTCAGAAAACCTTGTGACATTGGCCTCTTCCTCATCTCCATTATGGGATCATGATTAGAGGGCTCCACTCTAACAACCCCAAAAACAGATTTTGTCTTTTGGTCATTATATAGATTAGGTTCCATGCTTAAATAGATAATTGTTTATGATTTCTTGGAAGCACCTGCAATTGTTATTTTGTTTCTTAAGTTTTTCATAACATAGAAGGAATTCCATTACATAGATCTATCCACTAGCAATAGATAGATCAACTTTCTCAAAATTCAACTCATCTTTTCCATGTTGGTATATAGTGATGCATAAACGAAGAGGAAAACAAGTTTTTTTGCAGGGAATGTTGATCTACAAGGAGGAACTCATCCAACCAGCTTCACCTAAGTCTATTCCACCTTCTACCAAGGCATACCAGCCCATAGTTCAAATCCTTGTTTTGCAGCCACTGTGAATAGCCACCTTCGGCAAATCCAACCTCCCTGGAGTGTTAGGCTTAGCCTTGGGTACTGTGCACCTTCCTTACACTTTCTCTCATTGTCATACATCTCTCCATCACTTTATTCCACTATTCTTGCCCTCCTAAATCTTTCAGCTAATTTCCTGTAGAAAATCGGGACATCCTGTAGCAGCTACAGGATCTCCTGTAGAAGCCTTTCTGACCCTTTTTTGATAAGAAATGTTAGTATGAGTATAGGTTAGGCCCTCATCTTGGATTCCATGCCTATAAGTGCTACCTGATACCATATTTCCTATTCCTTCCCCCCCTGCAAATTTACATTTCTAAATTTAGAAATTAAAAGATTATTTTTCTTCAAATGGAACATGAGATAGTTAGTGCAAGCATATATGAATCATAAGATGATAGAACAACTTCCCATGTCCAATTAGTCCAAATAGCTAGATGATAAAATGCAAGGTTAGCTTAGTTCTTTTCTACAAGTAATTTATGTCTTTCCTACCTAAATGATTCATGGCATTTTCCATTCAGTAACTTTCATTTCCTAAATAGACAAGAATTTACTTTCCGTATTAGAACTACATTTACATTCACTGTTAGTAGTAAGACTCCTTCTAGTCAATAGAAGACTAGTTTGAAACCCTAGTGGTCTATCGCCCTAGTTGAGAAGTGACATGAGTAGCATGTTGCATATGTTATGCATATAGCAATGCCACCTCCAAGTTTGTACAAAACCACAGGTTGATAAAGTAAAGTTGGTAGCCCTAGGAGTTTCATAATCCTTTATACAATACTAAGGCTCATCAAGCATTCGTGTCATGGTTCCATTGTGGACATGTTTTTTTTGAATTATATTCTTGACGAAACAAACAATATTAGTTCATGCCCATACTCCAAAATTCAACAGAACGTTTGATCTATGCACATACTTGGCCATCTCACTTGGCCATCTCATTGTTGTTGCTTCTAGAGTTAGAATTCCATCTCATACGGTTGAATCTATGAGGATTTCTTCTCATAGTGGTCTTAATTTACCTATGTTTCGACTCTACCAACTCATTTGACAGAAACTTAACAGTGTGGGTCAAGCTCTCAAGATCGGTTGCTTCCTTATCCTTGGCCTTACTTACAGAGGTCTGAGACCTTTTTCTTGTGTCTTAGGAGTCCTTCTATGGCTCATCATTTGCGATGCATCCAATCACATGAAAGTCCTTTTCAACTGCAATTTCCTCTTCTTAATTTTCATCCAAAGTTGGCTTCATAGTTCTCTTTACGAACTGCGGAATTATTGACGGTAAGGCAAATGTCTAGTAATCAATAGTGATGGAGTCATGAGGTTTTATGTATGTGGGAAATATATTCAATATATTATTAAACCTCTTATTTAAATCCTTCACTTTCTCTTTCTACTCCATCTTAAGACTGCCCAACTCTCCTAACAACATGATGGGGGTTTTATCATCAAAAAACTTCTCAACGAATAGTTTCTTAAAACCCCTCCAATTTTGGATTGAGTTTGGAGAAAGGCTGTGATACCATATAGCTTCTCTACCATCTAAGGTACACAAAAAACATCTACATGCAACATCATCATAACATATCTCAACCCTTTGCAAATTCAAGTAAAAGTTTTCCAAGTGGTCCTCCACCTTCACTACTTTTTCAGGGTCATAATTTGTTAACAGCTTCTCCGGGTGCCTCGACATCTTGTGTAACACACATAAAAATGCAAGTGGGCCCTGAGTGATCTAGCCCAGATCTTGGTATGCCATACATTTGTCTCTATGTTCCTCCTCTTCTTCGAAGTCTAATGGATCTTCCTCTTCTTCTCTCGAGTCTGATGGATCCTCTTCTTCTTCTTCACCACCTAACCCGTAGAAAGTATCTTCTAAGAGTACAATGTTATATACATCACCTTCATTCAAATATGGAGGTTTTTCTAGTTTCTATTTGCTTTCTACTAGCTCTACTAGTTCTTCAAGAGTGGCGAGAAGCAAGTCTTCGAGTGTCGAAACCACTATCTTGATAGGAGTGGCAACATTCTTCTTTGGAAAATAAGGCAAATTGTGTACTCTAGGAGTCAGTCTAATAGCCTTTGCAAACTTGCGAGTTATAGTCTAGATGGCCTGAATGTGCTCGTAAGAAATTTCACAAGTTTGTTCAATATCATGCTAAGAAGATCTTCCAACTTCAGGAATATGAATAGGGGAGGTGTTAGGAATATTTTTGCCTTAACCAGAGGATGTATGGTTAAGGTGGGTGAGGTTATAAGCCATAAAATTCTAGTTTCCCTCCTTCTAGTGCCATAAATGTTGATGGTGTTGGACCCAACAACATTCAATGTGTCTCCCTGATATGTGGTCCCAATCACACCTCACACGATTTAGGATAGGAGCCCCATCCAAAATATGGCCCGATTACCACTTTCTTAAAGATTTGCCTTGGCTCTAATTGTCAGTAAGAGAGAGATATGCACACGTACCTTTAAAAAGCAAGTGAGTGTGCCTAGTGAGTGTTCAATTGTAGGTGTGTCGAGGTTATTCTACTACGTAGGAGTGTTGGTTTAGGTTGGGCTCACTCAGGTTTGGATTTTACTACGCACCAAAAAAACCCTCAATCACTGGCCCTTTCGGCAACGACCTACAAGCAAGTCAAAGTCTCACCAACAGTGATTATGGGAAGTTGTAGAGCTAGGTTTTTGCAGCCTTGAGGGATACTGTGATGTGGCAATTTTGTATTTCGTTATGCTTTAACACTTATAAAATAATTCTCATTCATGAACTACTTCGCACTTATATTTTACTTCACAAAATTACATTCATACTTTAAACATATCATAAGCATCCATAAACTTCATAGTACTGAAATAAAGTCCAAATAATAAGCATATCAACACATGAAGACACAAAGTTTTTCGTGGTTCACCCTAATGTTGGACTACGTCCACAAGAACTGTTTCTTATAATAGAGAATTTGGTATAACAAATAGTTCTTCATCTGCGCACACAACTGCAAGTTGTCTGGACACTAAGCTACAAATAGTTTGCACACTAAGCTGCGGACCCAGACCTCCACACACTCAACTACAAAGCCTTACCCCTTACTCCAAAGTACAGATCACAAAAAAGAAACCATAAACATAGATCTGCATCCAATTTCTCATAGAGTGGTTCCTTCTTTATTATTCGTCCCTATATATACTACTACATTGAGGGATTACATCTCTGCATTACTATGGACCCAATATCATGGTTTCCAAACAACAAGGGACTATGGTCCAAAACCATTCAACTTTTATAATATTATATGCTTTTACAAAAAGGGAGGGGCTTCACCACGAATCCCCTATACTGCGCAGTGAGTTTTCTATGTGGTCCTCGTTGTGCTCCACTGCTATATTGTGCGGTCCAGTTTGCACTCTGTGGCATCCTTTCTACTGCGCACTCTACCCACAAAATTTAGATTCCTTGCCTAAAATATGGCCAAGTTGGGCTCTGCCCAACAGGCCCCCAACACTCACATGTGACTTGTCCCGAGTCACTCAACTGCTTTGCCCCTAATCTTGTCTACAATGTTTTTGTATGTCTTGTTGAATTGCTGCAGAATCTCTTCCAAATACTTTTCCTCGTTGCACACTTCTTCTAATCATGCTTCTATGACATGTTATGTAGCCTTCTTTACCAATTCTGTCTCCTTCGAAGTTGTTGAAGCTTCTCATCCATTTCTTGTGATAGCTAGAGGGCCTCATCCTACCAAGGATGAGTCCTTTCTATCAAACTCTGCTCCTCCTTATTCAACTCTTCGATTTTCTTTTGTAGCTCCATTGAATCATTAATTTTTGTGAGCCTATGTGAGAATGGAAAAGTCTTCACAACTACCCAACTCTCCTCCAATTGATGATGCTTTTGCTCCATTTCCTCCTATTGTTTCAGAACATTTGGATCTTCCTATAGTGAAGTCTAAATTTGCATGTTCTCATCCAGCAATTTTCCACAATCTACCAATGCTGCAGAGATGCTTTCCATCCCAATCTTTAAGTCAATCTCCCTCTATTCTCACACTTTTGGTGGTGTGGATGGCTGCAACTTTAATTACAACTCACTGATGTTTACCTCATATTAGAATTGTACATCTGCAATTTTCTTCTTGGATTCCTTGATTGCAAGGCCAAGCTTCACAACCTTATCTTCTGCTAATTCCTCCTCGTGGACATCAATGTTTGGAACTTCCCTGCAAGTGACTTCGACCACCTCTTTCAGTCTCTTTTGTTGTAGCTCTGCTTGTTCTTTGTCCTTGATGGCCTGGTCAATTTGTTTCTTCAGTGCAGGGCTCTCTTGTTCTATCTTAATGTTTAAGTGTGAGGTGCATCGTTCACGCTCCTTGAGTTCATTTGTGATGCCTTGGTGCTATTCATGTAGGACGAAGTGGGTAGTGCTGCCATGTTAATATAGACATGGTCCAAACATTTTTCCTATTACTTGAGTTCGACAAAGTCGAACTATAGAGCTCTGATAGGTATTTGCATTATCCTCATCCCAAAAGTAATTTCTATCAGTCTTTCTCGATGGAGTCCTTGGCCTATCTAACATTGGGTGTGGAGCCTAATTATCTTCTTTATTTAGTGGTATCGCCACATTGGATCCTAGTTCGTAATGTGGTGGCAACGCTGCCCGTAAAATATATGCTATAGGGGGGTCCAAGGGGGAGGGCTTGGAGATTTGACAGGAGAAGTTATGTTTAATTTAGGGTTTTTTTTTCCCTAGAAGGCAACCCCTTGCTATATATGAGGGAATTGTATTGCATCTATGTAAATCTGTATTCTAAGCGAGAAGGGAGAGGAGATTGAGTTAGAGAGAAGAGGGAATTACACCGGATCTTTTGTTGGCTATATCTCTTCAGTTTGTTGGATAATATAAAAGGAAGGACTAGCTGTTTCTCCATGGACGTAGCCCAAATTGGGTGAACCACGTATATCTATGTCTCTCTTGTTTTATGCGCTTTCTGTGTTTATATTTATGCAATATTTTATGTGTTCCACTGCTCTGTAGTATATAATTTTCTAACAACTAGTATCAGAGCCAAAGGTCTATTTTGTTGATAAACTCGTAGGAGAGAAGGGTTCATATTTTGAGTGGGAGCAATGATGAAAGATGGTAGGTTTAGGGTCGAAAAATTTAACAGCCAAAACTACTAGTTGTGGAAGATGCAGATGGAAGATTATCTGTATTAGATAGATTTGTACCAACCATTAAGCGGAAAGGCAAAGAAGCCAACGATAATAACTGGAAGATTATTTGTATTAGATATATTTGTACCAACCATTGAGCAGAAAGGCAAAGAAGCCAACAAGTATGACAGACACAGAATGGGATATTCTCGACAGAAAGGCATTGGGAACAATACGCATGTGCCTGGCGGCGTCGATAACATTTAATATTTCAAAGGAAATGACAATAGAGGGTTTAATGTCGACATTGGCCAAACTATATGAAAAACCCTCAGCCTCAAATGTTATTTCTTATGAAGCATTTATTTAATATGAAAATGCCAGAAGGTGGATCTGTTACTGATCATTTAAATGAATTTAATACAATTACTAATCAGTTAAGTTTAGTAGGGGTAACTTTTGATGATGAAATTAGGGCTTTGTTATTTCTGTGCTCATTACCAGAAAGTTGGAATGGTTTAGTTATGGCCATTAGTAACTCTGTCTTTGGATCTAGTACTTTAAAGTTTGATGATTTTTTGGTGCCAATCCTTAGCAAGCAAATGCGATGGAAAATCTTCAGTGAGACATCATGTAATGCTTTGACTGCAGAGACTAGGGGAAGAAAAATGGAAAGAGGAAAGATAGTAGGATATCACAGTAAGTCAAGGAAAGGTAGATCCAAGTCTAGATCTGGGATAATGTGCTAGAAATGTGGGAAGAAAGGACACCTGAAGAAATATTGCAAGTCTCGGAAGGGAAAAGAAGGAGACGCACAACTAGAAAACAATCATGAAGCGAATGTGACAGGTGATGTGTTGCAAGATGCTTTGATTCTTTCTTTAGAAATTATTATTGATGCCTGGGTGGTTGATTCAGGGGTCTCATTCCATGTCACACTTGATAGGAAACATTTTCATGATTATGTTCAAGGAGATTTTGGACAGGTTCGATTGGGTGATGATAAACCCTGTAAAATAATTGGAACGTGTACAATTTTCATAAAACAACAGAATGGAAATAAATGGCCATTGAAGGAGGTAAGGCATGTTCCAGATCTGAAGAAAAATCTTATTTCAACATGGCAGTTGGGACGTGAAGGTTGTGTGACTACTTTTACAGATAAACCTAGAAGGTCAATAAAGGATACCTGGTAATAGAAAAATGAGAAAAAGGTTGGTACATTGTATTTATGCAATGGTATTTCTAATTCTATTAATGCTTTAACCTCTATAAAAGAAGATACTACATTGTGGCATCATAAGCTCAAGCACATGAGTGAGAAGGGGATGCAAATTCTTCACTCAAGAAATTTGTTGCCAGGTTTGAAGCATGTTGATTTAAAATTCTGTGGGAATTGTGTTTCTGGAAAACATAAGAGAGTCAGATTCCTTAGAGTTGTGAAAGAAAAGAAGAGCGAAAAATTAGAGCTTGTGCATATAGATGTATGGGGACCTGCTTAGGTATCATCTCTTGGTGGCTCTCGTTATTATATCTTTTATTGATGATGCAACCAGAAAAACTTGGATTTATTGTATTCAAAATAAATCTGATGTATTTGATACTTTTAAGAAATGGAAAGCTTTGGTTGAAAATGAGACAGGAAAAAGGAGTGTCTCAGATCAGAAAATGGAGGTGAATATTGCAGCAAAGAGTTTGATAGGTACTGTTCAGAGAATGTAATTCATAGAGAGAAGACAGTTCCAGGAACACCACAAGAAAATGGTGTGTCAGAAAGGATGAACATGACAATCATGGAGTGTGCAAGGTGCATGAGATTGCATGCAGGGTTGCCTTTACAGTTTTGGGAAGATGTTGTAGATACTGATGTTTATCTAATAAACAGAGGGCCTTCAAGTTCCTTGGATGGTGGTATTCTAGAGGAGGCATGGAAAGGTAAAAAGGTAAACTACTCATTTTAAAAAAATTTGGTTGTGAAGCCTTTGTCTACGTTAATAAAGAAAATAGAACAAAGTTTGAGGCAAAATCAAAGAAATGCACTTTTATTGGATATGGTGTTAATGATTTTGGTTATCACTTTTATGATTATGAAAAACACAAAATCATTAGGAGCAGAGATGTCATATTCAATGAAAAGGTTTTGTATAAGGATCAGCTGCAGGAAAAGAAACAAGAAAAATAAAACAGAGAATACACAGTGCTTGATGAGATCATAGAAAAAGTGATGGTGCCTAAAAATCATAATCATAAATAACCAGAACAACAAACACAACAGCAAAAAGCACCTCAAACACCTGAAAGTGGTGTTAGAAGATCTACCTGGATAAGTAGACTCCCTGAACGATACTCTCCTTCATTATATTATTTTTGTGAACCAAAATGTTATGAAGAAGCAGTGTAGGTAGAAACTAGGAAGAAGTGGGAGCAAGCCATGAAAGAAGAGATGGACTCATTAGCACATAACCAGACTTGGGACTTAGTCAGGTTGCGTGCAGGTAAAACATCATTGCAGAATAAATTGGTTTACAAGTTGAAGGAAGAAGATGGAGGTAGAAAAAGGTATAAAGCTAGACTTGCAGTGAAAGGGTTTGCACAGAAAAATGATATAGAATTTGATGAGATATTTTCTCCTATTGTTAAAATGACTTCAGTTAGAACTATTTTAAGTCTAGTAGCAGCTAAAGATTTGTATCTTGAGCAGTTAGATGTAAAGACAACCTTTCTCCATGGGGATTTGGAGGAAGAGATATATATGCAACAACCACAAGGATATGAGGTAAAAGGGATGGAGAAACTAGTGTGCAGGTTGAAGAAGAGCTTGTATGGCTTAAAATAGGCTCCAAGGTAGTGGTATCTAAAATTTGACAGGTTTATGTCTAAACAAGGTTATACTAGATGTCACTTTGATCATTGTGCTTATCTCAAAGGCAAAATGATGGCAGCTATATTATGTTTTTATTGTATGTAGATGACATTCTTGTTGCAAGTTATAACATGCAGGAAATAAACGTGCTCAAAAGAAAATTGGTGAACTCATTTTCAATGAAGGATTTGGATGCTGCAAAACAAATGCTTGGTATGAGAATAACTAGAGACAGGAAGACTCGCAAATTAACATTGTCTCAAAGTGAGTACATAGAAAAGGTGTTGAAAAGGTTTAATATGCAAAATGCAAAACCATTTAGTATACTTTTGGCTATCCATTTCAAATTAAGTAAGGAGGAGTGTCCCAAGGCTCATGAAGAAATGAATCATATGTCTAAAGTTCCATATGCATCAACAGTTGGAAGCTTAATGTATGCAATGGTCTGCACAAGGCCTGATATTGGACATGCAGTGGGAGTTGTAAGCAGGTACATGAACAATCCAGGAAGAGAACATTGGATGGCGGTGAAGTGGATTCTCAGGTATTTGAGAGGGGCCACAAATCAAGCATTATGCTTTGGTGGTTCAACCATTTCTCTACAGGGATATGTTGATGCAGATATGGTGGGTGATAGAGATAACAGAGGGAGCACAACAGGGTATGTGTTTATTGTATGTGGAACAACTGTTAGTTAGGTCTCAAAATTGCAAAGTGTTGGTGCAATCTCAACAATGGAAGCAGAGTATGTTGCTTCTATAGAGGTTAGTAAAGAAATGATTTGGTTACAAAGGTTTCTGGATGAATTGGGTAAGAAGCAGGAGTTGGGCAGGTTATACAGTGATAACTAGAGTGCCATACATCTTGCAAAGAACTCTGCATTTCACTCCAAGACTAAACATATATAGCTCAAATACCATTTCATATGGTCAGCGTTGGAAGATGGACAGTTGAAGTTGGAGAAGATACACACTAGCCAGAATCCTGCAGATATGTTAACAAAAGTTGTAACCAGGGAGAAACTGAGAATCTACTCAGTTTTCAATTGGTTTCAAAGTATTGATGGAAGAAGATGAGAATAGCCAAGGTCCAAAGTGGATTCATTGTCTACAAAATGAAGTAGTGATGGAGTTGCTAAAACAGTCTTCAAGTGGGAAGATTTTGGGTGTGGAAGGCCTGATTATCTTATTATTTAGTTTGGTATCCACCACATTGGCATCCCAGTTCGTAAAAAATAATACGCTACAAAAGGGGGCCCGTGAGGGGGGGGGGGGGGGGGGGGTGGGGGGGCTAAAAATAGATGTAAAATTGCGCTTGTAAAATGTTGTAATTTCGTAGTCAATCTGGGATGTTCATTAGGCAAAGATCTAACGGTAGAAGTTATGTTTAATTTAGGATTTTTTCCCTAGAAGGCAACTCCTCGCTATATATGAGAGAATTGTATTGCGTATATGTAGATCTGTATTCTAAAAGAGAAGAGAGAGGAGATTGAGCGAGAGAGAAGAGGGAATTAGCAAGGACTGGTTGTTTCTTCGTGGACGTAGCCCAAATTGGGTGAACCACGTATATCTGTGTCTCTCTTGTTTTATGTGTTTTCTATGTTTATATTTATGCAATATTTTATGTGTTCCATTGCTCTGTAATATATAATTTTCTAACATCTAAACTAATTGTTTAGATGTTTGTGCCAATATTTTCAGCGTCATAATACTCTACTACACACTTGTGATAAGCTTGCTATAATGATCTTCCACCCTATTTTAGGATTACATTTTTATCTCCTAAACCTTGTCTCTGATTTTATCTGGGTCACCCTCAGTGAGAACCATTAGTGTGATTTCTTTTGTTTTATCTGCCTTATGCATTTTTCTTCTCTTAATGGTAGCTTTGCCTTGGATCTTTCTTTTTCCCACAACAATTTTCTTTGTTTCTTCCTTTTCTTTGTCCTTAGTCATATCCTTTCCTCCTTGAGGGTCCTCCTCATGGTGTTCTTCTTCGTGGCGTTCTTCTTCTTCATCTTCCTTTGATTCCTACTCGTCTTTTCCACTGGCTTTGCCATGTTGCAAAGTGTCCAACTCTTCTTCTTCTGTCACACCGACTCCTACTTCCTCCAACAAATTCATCCATTATGTGGGCCATGTCTGTAATAATTCTACCATATCATCCTCTGTGAACATATATGGCAATGCATGCCATTTCTTCTTTGTGTCTCTGCGCACTTGTAAGAAAAATTTATAAAAATTTGCCTTGACCCTCACCACAGGGTTGTAGCGTTTATGAAAACTCATTGAAAGGTGCAGATGTTGTTTTAATAACACGTGTAGATCCATTTGATATAATATAAAAAATAATCTATCCTCCCGCGCTTGCGATGCTTGAGTTGTATGCCACAACGAAGCATACCTCGCGGCCTCATATACATCTAAAGGCACCGAAGGGAATTGTGTGTCCTTTGGCTCTTTCCATGCTAACATAGAAATGATCAAGATTAACCAGGAATAGTGGAAAGATGTACCTTTCTCCTAGACCTCACGACAGTCATCCATGAATTCCTTGCATAAGTATCTAGCCCAGTGATACTGAACTCCATTTGCGCACTGCATGGCTAAAGACACTACCGACGTAGGAACTTCATTTGCACGGTACTTCCTCATGATTTTTCTAGCCAAAAGATGTGCAGTGAAGCAGACTGCTTACTCACTGATTGAGTTTATGTCATAGCCCCTTTTACCTTTGATCAACCTGTACTTCTTCTTCATATTGTCTGCCAAAGTGCGATACTGATCGTTTCCCATGAACTCCTCCATAGGGTTCCACCCTTGGTATGGTAATATTGTGATCCTCCATATCAACGTTTGGCCTATGGGGATTTTATTCCCCATCCACATGTTTCCATCATGTATCATTAACAACAATTTTCACACACATTCTATGTTTGTTGAACTTCTACCGAAGTGCGACACATTCAACATATTGAGCAGTCTTGACTGCGCCAACCCATTCGCCCACCATTGTGGCTCTAATCTCATCACTCCACTCTCTGGACAACAAAACTGCTACAAGTACCATTCTGGTGCGAGCTAAGGGTACTTCTTCCGGTCATTAAAATCACAGTATGTAAATTTTAGTTCTGGAATTTTCCCTAAAATATCTCATAAAAACGGTACAACTTCTGACAATAGTGGCATAAATGTCCCATACTTCGCGTATTTGGAATGCTTTACTGGTTTGGCACTTAGCTTCCTCAGTGGGATGGATGAGGGAAAAGGCAAGATGAATACAGTGCCACTGTCCTCTGCATGTATTTCCTCCACTTCTTCTTCATCAACATTGACCTGCTCAGGTTTCTTTTGAGGTTTCACAAGTTTGGCAGGCTTCTTGTCTTTATTTTTCTTGGTTCTTTCTTCATTGGTTTGCTTTTGCCTTGGTGATTTCCATTGTTTATGTGGCTTCGATGTTGCTGTTGTGGGTGTTTCAACTATTTCCTCAGACATATCAACGGCTTCCAAGACTCCAGACAATCCCTTCTCACAAAAATTCCGCACAATCTCTTCCCAAGATTTCTCAGACAACATACACAACGAAGTCTCCTACAACTTCTTCACATTATTAATCAATCAATATCTTGATTCAAAAATTTCTTAATCTGAATGAGAGTCAGCTATTTATAACAATTCCGGCCTTTGAACCACATCATTAGATTTGATTTTGTCCCAATTTTTTTTCAGATTTCATCATTAAATGCATATCTATCCTTAAATTCTGCCAACTTGTCATCTTAAATGCAACTTTACATGTGTCTTTTCCCTTTTAATGTCATATTTCTACTTTCCCAGTGAACTTTGACATGTTCTCTATTGTAGCGCACCTCTGTCTTACATCACGACTTCTTGTGAACTTCGACATATTCCCGACTGTAGTGAAGTACTTTCTTTGTTGAAGCTCTCTTTGCAACGTAGTTTATAATCTAGTTCCCACTTTAAACTGCATGTGACACTAAGACTTTCCTTATTTCTTTTTTAGGGCGAAGCTATAGGGGCAAGGTTGTCCCTGTACAACTTCAACCTACTTCCATTTACTTTTCCTTGAATTAATTCTCCATTTAACTTTGCTAACTACATTGTGCCTTCATCAGTAATATACTTAATAACATATGGGCCTAACCAGTGTGTTTTGAATTTCCTTGAAACTTTCAGAAACTTACTTTCATATAGGAAAACAAGATCTCCCACCTAAAATTTCTTTTTCTTAATATGTCTGTCATGCCAAACATTTTCTCTCACTTTTTGCTCTTGTTGATGAAATCCTGCTATAAACACGTCTTCTTCCAGAGCAAGTAACTGCAACATCCTTTCTTCCATTATGTCGGGGTCTACCATATTTCTAAAAGTTGCAATTCTTTCGCTAGGGACAATGTATTCCATGGAAATCACAACTTCTTGCCCATAAACCAACCTAAAGGGTGTCTGACCTATCAACTTTATGCGTATGGTCCTATAAGCCCATCATACTGCTGGAATCCTAAGATCTCAGACATCCATGTTTACATTACATACCTTGGTTAGTGTATTCTCCAAACATTTATTGAATGCTTCCAGAGTTCCATTTCCCTGAGGATGATAAGGAGTTCCCTTTTGGTGGTAAACTTGAACTTCCTCAGTTAATGCTTCAATGGTCTTATTCAAGAAATGTGACCCTTGGTCACTTATCTTTGGACACCCAAATTTGGACAATATGTATTTAAAGGTGAACTTCGCAGCAATTTTTGTGCTACAATCCTTCACTGGTTGTGCTTCGGCCCACCTTGTCAAATAATTAGTTGCAGTGATTATATATCTCACACTAGTCATTTTTCCTAGTGGATTGATAGGTCCAACAAAATCAATAGCCCATTTATTAAAAGCCTGCAATGTTACTTGTGGCACTAGTGGAATTTGTTCTCTTCTCAAAGTTTTTCCCATTCTTTGGCAGACATCACAAGCTCGAGAGTACTCCTTTGCATCTTTGTGTAGTGTAGGCCACCATAATCTTACTCTTAATTTTTTTTGCGCAGTAGATTTCCCAGCATAATGTCCACTAGTTGTGCCACTATGAGCTTCTGTTAAAATTATCTATATTTCACGCTCAAGAACATACTTGCGCATTATTCCATCTGGTCCCATCTTATACAAATGTCCTTCTATTAGTGAAAAATTTGTTGCCTTAACCACCAATTCTTTCTTTTGTTGCGTAGTGTATTTTGAAGGGGCCATCCATGTGGTTAAGAACTGAATAATATCATCGAAGTGATCATCCGCTAATCTGATCGCGAACAACTGCACATCAGGAAAATTATCCTCTATATTCATTGGTTCTTCTCCTGTTTCCAACCTTGACAAATCATCAAGTCCAACATTTAGTCTTCCTGTCTTAACAACAACTTCAAAGTCATACTCCTGAAATAGTAATAGCCATATGAAAATTTTTCCTCCTAAAACAGGCTTATTGACCAAATACATTAGTGCACTTCTGTGTAGAGATGCCTTTATAGGCACTTTTCTTTTGACAATCATGGATTTTGATTCTCCTAAAGTGAAAACTCATGCAACTTTTGATCTGTCCACTTCTCGATTTCTTTCTTAGTTAGTATCCACTTACAACACATCACACATCCCTCAGATAGATCCTGGTCTCGGAATGGGATCATTTATTGGCTTGAGGAGGCTTGTACCCAAGTTAAAAGTTAGTTGCACTAACCAACAAAACCCTACACTACCGGACCTTTCGGCAACAACTCGCTTAACGCAAGCTGCAGTCTCATTCAAGGCAATATTGGGGGATGTTAGAACTAGGTTTCTGCATCCAGAAGGCTATGTGACGTGGGGTTAAGGCATTTCTTCAGTTTCATGCCTGATCTGACCTTCGTGAATCCTTATCCAAAAATATCCAAACGTAAGGCGATTTTCAGTTAAAAAGAGTTATGAACTTCGCGTAAGCGTCTAGTCATGCATAAAATAACATATAACAATAGATATATATCTTCGCGGAAAAATTAAGACAATAATAAAGATAAATGGAATTCGATTGAGGATAAATACAGAAAACACATAATTATATAAGTTGGATGCAAAATTGCTTCAAATACTCTCTATTTTTCAAATCTTCAACATACAGACTTTCCAGATCCTGCGCACATAACTGCAGGGGCCCACTCACTCATTTGCGGACTTACCAAGGTCTGTGTGCACACAGTTGTAGGAGCCTTCTCCTTCACCCAAAATACAGAATATCTTATCCTTACAGACTCAAAACATATCAAATCCCATTCTACTCCTTGCCTTGGACTTGCTAAGACACCTCTTTATATGATTTTTCCTATTACAATACCATGGTCCACAAACACTTGGTGTATCTCAAAATGATACAAAAACTAGGTGGCTTTGACCTTCCTAATGCTCCTTGACTCCTACTGACCTGCGCTACTCGTGCTGTGCTCCTCATTAATTGGTCAAGCAATTGGCTCACCTCGATCGAGACAACGACAATAGCAGGTACAAGAAAAACCACTGCAGAAACAAAGGCTGAGAAGAAAGATCTTGAGAAGGATCCCAAGAAGGTCGCGATTAACCTAGAGGAACCCACTGTGCTAGATATAGAGCACACAGTCAGCACAGAAACTAGTGAGGAGGAAGAGGGTGGTGAAAAAAAAAAATTTAGCACAAGGACTTCGAGTCTCCATCATTATCAAGAAGTCGCAGAAGCAAAGTCATAGCAGTGCGCAAAAGAAACAAAAAAGGGACAAGTCCACTAGCATAGATCCACTTGCCCTCACAAAGGGGAATCTTGATGAAATTGGGGATACTATCTGATCCGCAATGGAAGACATCGCACATTGAAGAGCAATACCAATCCATCTTGACGAAGGTCTAGCAAGGCCTTAAGGAATCATAGGTATAGACCAACATTCTACAAGCGAGCATGGGTCAAGCGAGTGTGGGTCAAGCGAGTGTGGGTCAAGTAAGTGTGGATCAAGCGAGCCTAAAGTAAGCGAGCATGACAACCTAAATAGCAAAACTTATCACAGACCTCCGCGCAATGTAGTTGCTGGAGGGATCATTGTATACTGACACTTTAGAGGATAGAGCGCACCTATTACATATGAAGAACTTGATCCTTAACCTTGTGGTGCTCCCCATTTAGTCATTACATGAGATACATCACGGAGTATTGGATGAGCTCAGGGTCCAGTAATAGTATGCATTACTAATTATTAGTGAAGTCAAGAATAACAAACAACAAATGTTCAAGGAAAAGACAAATCTACTCAAGGAATGAGAAGAGGTCATTGCACGCAGTCAGTAGCTGGAGGCAACAATAACACAGGTATGTAGTAGCTACATATCTTCGAGCTTTAGATGAAGCTGCAACCTACCACCCCTCCAGAAGTTTGAGAGTAGCGTGAGGATGATATCAAAGCTTATATGGAAATTCTTATCACTGTAGTTAACGACGACAACTAAATTTTTGAAAGTACGATGGAAATATGGGCCTCACTACATGAGGACCTACATCTGCAAAAACTAGAAGCTGACATCTGTGAAAAGCAACTACACTTTGATAAGATCAGGACGACAACGTGGACCTTAGCACCTTTATAGAGGTTCACCAAACTCCAAGGAGGGAAATTCATACAGACCCATATTGATGAGTTGCATCGGAAGGCCTCTATCATTTTAGCAAGGACATAGCCATGGGCTAGCGAAGCAAGCCAACTATTGCAGAAAGTGTTGGAAATAATACTGAGAGGGGGGGGTGGGTGAATAAGTATTATCAAGTCAAATATTCCTTTTCCAAAAAAATTTATATACGTTACTTCAGTTAGTTAAACCCGCATATATACGCAACTATGCAGAAGGAAAACCTCGTATACAAAGCAAAACTTTTAATTTACTTTATCTTTTTGATGATGATTGTTAATCTGTGTTGCAGAATCAAATAGCCAGTAACCAGAGACAGTAAAACAGAACAGAAAGACAATCATGCACAAGAACACAAGATATAAGGTGGAAACCCAATGTGGGTGAAAACCACCTGCTGCAATTCGTCTCTATCTTCTTTTTAAATTAGAAACTTCTTTTTACAATTGTACTGGTGCAGTTCTTTACCCGTAGGTAGCGCAGGACTGCAAAACCTGCAGAGAGCTACAACCCTCTCTCGTTTTCCAGCTTCTCCTGGAAGGGAGCTACAACCCCCTTAGCTCTTGCACTAGCCAAGATACTAGTACGTAGGTGCTGGCCTACAGAAGGCTACAACCTTCTCTTTCTTACAGGGACCACGTTTCATAAATTTTCAGACTGGATCCATAAACATCAATCAATCATCAATAATCAACCAATCTCTTTTCAAACAATTAGATCTGAATCAAGTAGATACTTCTTTGACAGCTGTACCCAAAACACAGTACTAGAACCCACACACCAAACACTGAACCCAGAACACAGTAGCAATAAACAGAAGCAGCTAGATCACAACTTAAAGTATATACGCTATTTCAATAACCTGCAACATGAGTGCGTACGCTTCTGTGTTTGGAACAACCTGCATATACGTTGTTTTAATTCACTGAACCAGCGTGTATACACGCCTTCGATTCACTGAACCTGCGTACAGATCTATAAAGGATAATTCGCTCTTTCAGATATTCAAAAACACTAATTAACCCAAATTATCAGTGTTATAGATCAAACAAGCGCCACATATAACAGACCAAAATCATATAAAGATACTATCATTCAAGCTTAAAGATTATGACCCATCAATAGATTATCCTTCTTCTTTGCGCTAAGGTTCCTCCTTTATTCAGATCCAGATCTGCACCATAACCCAATTACCAGCATTCAGATCTACCACGTTTTCATATATTCAATGATAATTCAGATGATCCTTTGCCACAATATCTCCTTCCTCTTTTATAGTCTTAGGCCTTCCACAATACCACGGTCCAAAACGATAACTTTTCATTACCATGAACCCAAAACTAGGGATCAACACATTTGACGAGTCGTCATGGTCCATAACCATAGGTTCAAATCCCAAGGACTAACTACCATGGACCAAGAGTAAGTCCCCAACATATACATGCTTTTGTAACGTATAACTCGCGTGTATACGCATCTTCATCTAGATTAACCTGCGCATATGTCTTTTTCTTCTTTCTAAGTGCCTGAACTGAGATCTGCCACTAGAGTGAGTTGCCATCAATTACAACACCTGTGCCATATTACCAAACCAGAATCATAATGCCCACAATCTCCCCCTTTGGACTTGATGGCAACACCAAGATTCCTCTTTCATTCTCCCCCTTTGTCATCAAGGGCAAAGGGTTGTGCTCCTCCTGAGTACATGCTGAAATCTCCGCCCTGCTGTGCTGACCATGCTCCCCCTGACTATAGGCAAGATCTGCAAGAGATGTTCTTCAAGACGAACTATGACATATACATCATAAAAAACCTTCCTATCACCAAAAAACTCAATACATACATCCTTCACCCAACCATGTGGGGATACATCAGAAAATACCTCACCCAACCAAGTGGGATACATCAGAAAATTACATATGACAATCAAGTATATTACATCTTCATCCTAGGCATAATGGGGAAACCAAAACAGGCCGTTACATGAACTTGACACCATAACAGAGATACATGACATAGAGACGAAATATGTAGAGCAAGACTTATGAAAGTCACCAAGCAGCAACATCTGTCAATCACCATTCAGATCAGCAACCATGATTTCCTTCTGCACTTGTTCCACCAATAACAGCTTGTGAACAAGAATCACAAGCTTCTACGATAATGCCAACAATGCATCATTAGAAGTTTATCTGCTCCCCCTGAACCAGTGCCTGATGGTCTCTTTTAGTCCCATATCAGACAACTTCCAACCAGAGTCTGTCCCTTCTGATATCCATCAAACCTCCATATACGCGACTTTCTCTGCACCAACCTGCGTATGTATGTGGATCCTCCTCAAGAAACACGCGTACGCTCCTTTTTCTCTGAAATGGACAAGTTTAATAGCAAGATGATGCATCAACTACTCCCAGCTTCTGTCTGAGATATTCAAAAGTTTCCCTGGGCAGTGGTTTGGTGAGAATATCAGCAACTTGTTCCTTAGAAGGAACATACTCCAATTTGACCTTTTGTTCCATCACTTGTTCCCGGAGAAAGTGATACTTGATTGGTATGTGCTTGGTCTTTGAATGCATGACTGGGTTCTTTGAAATGTTTATTGCACTTGTATTATCACATAAGATGGAGATAGGTGGTGTATAAGTGATCTGAAAATCCTGCAAGGTTTGCATCATCCAAAGGAGTTGAGTGCAGCAAGATGCAGCTGCCACATATTCCGCTTCAGTTGTGGATAAAGCAATCGAACTTTGTTTTTTGTTGAACCAAGATACTAATCTGGAACCCATAAAGAATGCACCACCACTTTTGCTCTTTTTGTCATTCACGCTTCCAGCGCAATCTGCATCTGTATAAGCATGAAGAGTGAGATCTGTATCTCTAGGATACCATAAGCCATAGTTTTGAGTTCCTTGAAGATACTTGAAAATTCTCTTTACTGCCTGAAGATGAGTTTCCTTAGGATTTGCCTGAAATCTTCCAACCTTCATGCATGATGTCTGGTCGGGTACCTGTCAAATAAAGTAGACTTCCAATCATGGATCTATAGGTTGGTTGATGCACTGCTGCTGATTCATCATTTGTAGTGAGACTGCATCCTGTAACCATAGGGGTACATACTGCTTTTGAATCTTCCATGCCATACTTCTTTAGAATCTGCTTGAGGTACTTGGTTTGAGACAAGAATATACCGCCTTCATTTTGTTGGATTTGCAATCCAAGAAAGTACGTCAATTCTCCAAGCAAAGACATTTCGAATTCTTTCTGCATCACCAAGGCAAAGCTTTGACTCATAGCTTCTTCATTGCTGCCAAAGATAATGTCATCTACATACACAACAAGTATTAGCAATTTGTCATTTTCAATTTTTATATAAATATTTCTATCTGCTGATCCTTTTGAAAAGCCTTGTTGATGAAGATATTTGTCTAAACGATAGTACCAAGCCCTTGGAGCTTGTTTAAGACCATAGAGAGCCTTTTTTAGTCTGCATACAAGATTTGGATTATTCCCAAGGATGAAACCATCTGGTT
>APFE030853773.1:0-11230 GCA_000404065.3 Pinus taeda | reverse complement strand
AGCAGGAAGAAGTGGAAGGTAGCCATGGAAGAAGAGATGGACTCCTTAATGCATAACCAGACTTGGGATTTAGTCAATTTGCCTGCAGGAAAAACTACATTGAAGAATAAATGGGTTTACAGGTTGAAGGAAGAAGATGGAGGAAAACAGAGGTACAAAGCTAGACTTGTGGTGAAGGGGTTTGCACAGAAGAAAGGTATTGATTTTGATGAAATATTTTCTCCTGTTGTCAAAATGACTTCAATCAAACTATTTTAAGTCTTGTAGCAGCTGAAGATTTGCATCTTGAGCAGTTAGATGTAAAGACAGCCTTTCTCCATGGATTTGGAGGAAGAGATATATACGCAGTAGCCACAAGGATATGAAGTGAAAGGGGAGGAGAAACTAGTGTGCAGGTTGAAGAAGAGCTTATATGGCTTAAAACAGGCTCCAAGGCAGTGGTATCTAAAATTTGACAGTTTATGTCTGAACAAGGTTATACTAGATGTCACTCTGATCATTGTGTTTATCTGAAAAAACAAAATGACGGCAGCTATGTTATATTGTTATTGTATGTAGATGACATGCTTGTTGCAGGGTCTAACATGCAAGAAATACATGTGCTCAAAAGAAAATTAGCAAATCCATTTGCAATGAAGGATTTGGGAGCTGCAAAACAAATCCTTGGTATGAGAATAACTAGAGACAAGAAAAATCGTAAATTAACATTGTCTCAGAATAAGTACGTACAAAAGGTGTTGAAAAGATTTAATATGCACAATGCAAAACCAATTAGTACGCCTTTTGCTAGGCATTTTAAACTTAGTAAGGAAATGTGCCCAAAGACACAAGAAGACATGGATTATATTTCCAAAGTTCCATATGCATCAGCAGTTGGAAGCTTAATGTATGCAATGGTCTGCACAAGGCCTGATATTGCACATGCAGTGGGAGTTGTAAGCAGGTACATGAACAATCCAGAAAAGGAACATTGGATGGCAGTGAAATGGATTCTCAGATATTTGAAATGTACCACAAATTAAGCATTATGCTTTGGTGGTTCAAACATTTTTCTACAGGGATATGTTGATACAGATATGGCAGGTGACAGAGATAACAGGAGGAGTACTACGGGATATGTATTTATTGTAGGTGGAAGAGTTGTCAGTTGGGTTTCAAAAATCCAAAGTGTTGTTGCACTTTCAACAACAGAAGAGAGGTATGTTGCTGCTACAGAGGCTAGTAAAGAAATTATTTGGTTACAAAGGTTTATGGGTGAACTGGGTAAGGAGCATGATATGGGCACGTTATACAGTGATAGCCAAAGTGCCATTCATCTTGCAAATAACTCAGCATTTCATTCCAAGACTAAACACATACAACTGAAGTACCATTTCATACGACCAGTATTGGAAGATGGAGAGTTGAAGCTGGAAAAGATACACACTAACCAGAATCCTGCAGATATGCTAACAAAAGTTGTAGCCAGGGAGAAACTGAGAACATGCCCAGTTTCAATTGGTTATCACGTATGATGAAGAAGATGAGAAACAACCAAGTCCAAAGAGGAGTCATTGTCCAGCAAATGAAGCAGTAGTGGAGTTGCTATAATCAGTCTCCAAGTGGGAGATTGTTGGTTGTGGAGCCTGATTATCTTATGTATTCAAAGGTATCACCACATTGGACCCCAGTTCGAAATGCGTAAAATATTCGCTACATGGGGGGTCCAGGGGGGGCAGCTGTGACCTTTGGGGATCCCCCCCTTGGTGGGGGGTTTCGAGGGCAGCGCCCCTAAAGCTAAAAACAGATGTAAAATTGCCTTGTAAAAGTATAGTAATTTCTAGTGAATTTGGTCCATTCATTAGGCGGATGATCTGACCGTAGAGCTTATGTTTAATTTAGGGTTTTTTGCCCTAGAAGGTAACCCCTCACTATATATGAGGGAATTGTATTGCATTATGTAGATCTATATTCTGAGTGAGAAAGAAAGAGGAGATTGAGAGTGAAGAGGGTGTTATAACAGATCTGTTGTAGGTTGTATCTCTTCAGTTTGTTGGATAATATAAAAGGAAGGACTGGTTGTTTCTCCGTGGACGTGGCCCAAACTGGGTGAACCACGTATATTTGTCTCTCTTGTTTTATGTGTTTTCTGTGCTTATATTTCTGCAATATTTTATGTGTTCCATTGCTCCGTAATATATAATTTTCTAACATATCTCCTACCTCTGTAATAACTGTAGGGTTTTTCCCCCGGTGTCATAGATTGCTAGCTCAATAGGCTGAGGCATAACTATGCTCTGATACCACTGTAATATCCCTTCCAGGAATATTTCTCAAATACCAGCAAACCCCAACCAAAATAACGTACGAGTGGTATAATAGCCGGAAAACTCACAGAGATGAAATAACGATAGTGCAACAAACAACAAATGTATACATGAAACGTGAACAAATACTTAACAAATGCTAAGCCATTTTATTATACTGGGCAATAAAATGAGTACAG
The DNA here is from genome assembly GCA_000404065.3 of Pinus taeda. Taxonomy (NCBI): domain Eukaryota; kingdom Viridiplantae; phylum Streptophyta; class Pinopsida; order Pinales; family Pinaceae; genus Pinus; species Pinus taeda. Next base: position 8,745 of record APFE030853773.1, on the reverse strand, counting down.
GAGGTGATAAAAAAGATAGAACCTCGACTTGCACAAGGCAAGTGAAGAAATACCCTCAGAATAGCAAAGGAATGACCTCACACTGATCTACATCCCAATTGCTGGAAAACTGTCGTGCTACTGCTACTAGTGGAAATCGAATGAAGATTTGCGGCTATTCCCTTCCTCAGAAAAGGCTAAAACTCTGGAATCGGATTCTACTAAAGAAACCCAGAAAAACCCATAAAGCTTTCCTGGAATGGCTGACCCCTGAAAATCACCCCCTTGGGGTTCTGCACAGTCTCTCAAGGCTCTGCGCTACCACTGAATGAAACCCTCCAGAAATCTCCCTGAAACCTCTGCCAAAACCTTCCAATATGCAAGGGTTGATCCCCTACTCAATCTCCCAGCACAAATCCTACTGCAAACCCTCAAGCTAGAACTCCTGCTAGAAATAACTATGTCATTCCTCTCAGTGTTGCACAATCCTCCAAGATGCTCAATCCTCCTATCAGAAATGCTGATGAAACTACTACCAAAATGCTGATGGAAATACCTTGCTCGAGTAGGTACTCGAAATCCCCTGGGGCTAAGGATGAGATCTCCGAACGGAGACATTCAATGCACTAAACAGTGTTGCAGACTAACTAAACAGCCAGCGTGCTCTAAGTCGAAGTGACTAGCTCAAATGCACATAACCGAATTCCAAAATGAGGAGGCTCCTCTCTCCTTTATAGCCTTTGCCTATCTCAGTCCCAAGTCGCACCTTCTCCAGCGCTGTCCCTCTCTTGCCACGTGTTTCTTCCCTATTGCGCAGTCCCTCCAAGTGTCTACATGGGCTCCATTTCTGCGTCCCCCCTTTTGGCCCCCTTGGCTCCCCTTTAAGTCACAACGTTGTGCTACTAGGAAGTGACTTTTATTATAAAAGTGAGTCATGTCCCCTTTCCCTCACCTTTCAATTCATAAATAACTATAGAAGGCAAAAGTTAAGAAAAATCGAATATTCCAATTAGTTATGGCTAATTAGGAATATTATAGAGTTCTTGACTAGGTTTTCCCCTACGTAGGGGTTTTTCCCTGGCTAGATGTCTATATCTCATGTCCTCTTATATTTATTGATTGGAATTATTCTTTATGATAAGAACAAGATAAAATGAAAGAAGAAAATTAATAATGAAACATCACAAGGTAGTGTCATAATACAAGAAAGCAATCACATTTCCACCCTATTAGATTTCTCAACAGATATTTTAGATGAAAAGTCTATCATCTTACATCCAGTTGAATCATGATCGGTTTGGGCCTATGTGAAATCAACAGGAAGTTCACAAAAAGTTTCTAAATATAAAAGCTTGTAGAACAGGCCAAAAACTCATTGTGAGAGCCCACATGTTAAGGGTCGGACAAGTTGGTATCATTCGACGTAGTTAGGTTGGGCCACTAGGTCAGTGGTTGATAATTGGGCCTAGACAAGGTTAGAGTTTAGGTGTTGGGACCTTGGAGTGTGCATGAAGGGATTTGTCATGAAAAGGCCGACCCTGGCTTTCTTAATGGGGGGAGGGCCTCTTGGCCCTTATAACATGGAAAATTCCATGGTGACATAGCACTAAGGAGAACCCCTAGTGGGGTGGGTTCGCCACGAGGGAACCACATGGGTGTCACATGGAAGTTTCTCATTAGCCTAGCTAGGAAGTAAAGGAGCATAAATTTGAAAGATCATATATTTTGATCCATAAGTCAATTTGAGGTAATTTTTACATTGATGGAAGGGTCTCGATGAGACGAACGCAATGGTGACATTGGTTTCTAGTTTTGAATAAATTGAAGGATGATGAAATTTTGAGACTCCATCTCCATGACTGGACTATGGATATCGAGTCTATCATAGTAATGCACTCCTCTACTGTTAGTATAGGCTATGGATGGTGCAGGGGGTGTGTTACACCGGGGGCCCTCTGCCAAACCGGATTGTTTGTCGTATTATATGGTTTCCCTTCTGGATGAAATCACTATTTGTGATATCCTTCTGCTAAAAGTCATGCCCACTTGGTCAATAATTGATCTAGCCTAGCTAGAATTGCAAAAGATTGGACAAATTTCTCATTTCGAAGAACCTGCTAGAATCCAACCTCAAAATGAAGTAGTGCTTTTTTGTTGGGGGAAATTATGAACACATGCCAATTTTCTTGAACTTGAACGCCTTTCCTAATAAACCTCCAAGTCCCTTAAAATTAAACCTTCTTGGCTAGATGACCCTTCCTTTTTAGTCCTCCTCAAGACTAGCTAGGCCCATCTCTTCCTCGATTCTCCAAAATTTCTCTACCTTCAGTTCCAATAGAATATCAAAAAATCATGGGAGATCACATGCGAATGGGCTTGGAAAAAGTGGGAGGAATCCTCCAAAATCTTATTGGAAATAGAATCCAACATTCAATATCTCTGGAACCAGATCTCCTTCCAAACTCTCTGATTAATTTCCATGCTTAACTTTTTGAGCTTGAAAAAACTATAAAGGTGATTCTTCTTGACTATGAGAAAGAATGGAACTTAAGGATTCAAGTCCTTTGGCTCTCTGGAAGGGATGGCAGTACAAAATATTTCCATAGAGTGGCAAACCATCGAAAAACCATGAATACTTATTGGGTTATTACGGGCCCTTCCAATGTTTTCACTACTTTTTCTCTGATATTAGAAGAGAAGGTTGTTCATATTTCAAAGGTATATTAAAATAGAAGTATAGATTCATGATTGAGTAGGTTCTCCAAGTGGCCAGATATTTCCCTCGATTTGTTGAAGAGGAAGACAATGATATTCTTATGGAAGATATTTCCAAGAAGGAACTAGAAAATGTACTTCACAGTTTCCAAAAATATTAAAGTCCTGTACCTGATGGGATTCCTATTGAATTCTACATCAAATGTTTGGATTTCGTAGGTTATGATCTTCTCTATGTTATTGAATACTCTCATTCATTAGGTAAAATGTTGGGGTCTTTCAACTCCACCTTCCTAGCCCTTATTCCTAAATCTAATAACCCTACTTCATTTGACCAATTTCATCCCATTTCCCTTTGAAATTCCATCTACAATATCATCGCCAAAATTACAAGAATGTGTTTAAAGCGTATCCTCTCCCATCATACTTCCGATGAACAATTTGGTTTTCTTTTAGATAGACAAATACATGAGACTATTAGTCTGGATGAAGAGGCCCTTCACTCAATCCATACCTCTAGACAAAAAACCCTTATTTTTAAGTTGATCTCTCAAAATAATTCAATAGATTCAAATGGTTATAACTTCACCTTCTCTTACTTCACTTGGGTTTCTCCTATTCCTTTATCAGCTGGGTTTTGAATTGTATCTCTTCCCCCTCCTTTTCAATATTGATCAACAGGGTTGATTCCCCCTCATTTATAGTATTGATCAACGAGGTTGCTTCCCCATTTTTCAATGCAAAACGAGGCCCTTGTCAGAGATGTTTGCTCTTCTCCCTCCTTTTCCTCTTTGTCCTAGAAGGCCTCAACATGATGATTACAAATGCTATTCACACCGACAATTATAAGGGTTTCTTAATATCTAAAAATTGTTTCCTTTCACATCTCCTTTTTGTTGATAATATCATTATTTTATCAAATGGGGATCTTTTACATATTAACCATCTACATTGCCCCTTTGATTTGTTTATCCAAGCCAAAGGGAATGCAAATTAACAGACATAAATCCTCTATCTTCAACTGGGCAATCCTAGAAAATGAACTGTTCACAATTGAAAACATCCTCTCTGCTGCCATAAAGAACATCAGACATGGTTTAAAATATATGGGCTTCATTATTAAACCATGCCATTATCTAATCCAAGATTGGGTATGGTTACTAGAGAAAAATGAAAAAAAAAATAGAATTTGGAGCAATCGATGGTTACGTCGGCTTGGGCATCTAGTACCATGCAAATCATTAATAGAAGAAATGTCTATTTTTTGTGCCTATTTAGCATGGATACCCAGGGGGATATTAAGTAATATTTAACAACTTTTTGCCCATTTTATTTTGTATAAAAGTAGGAAAATTGTGCCTTTTCTCTCATAGTTTGGAACTCCATCTCTATTATGAAATCTTTTGGTCATTGGGGAATAACATTGCTCCCCAAATTCGCATGATATCTAGTACGAAAAATGGTTCCACGCCTTATTATTTTATTTTGTTTTTTGTTTGTTTTGAGTAAGACACTTCATATTAATAATTTTAAAGTTTACAAAAATCCAAAATGGTCAATCTCTGGTCTGCCCAGCTTCTTCTGAACCCTTAAAATTTTTTAACTCCTTTTGCTTCTGATGAAAACCTTGCAATAAATTTCCATATCTAAAAGTGGCTGAATTTGAAACCCTCCAACAGCAAAGCAATGACCCTGTGAAAACTGGTTGTGAGGCCAGATCTTACCCCCCAGAGCCTAGATCTGGCTTCCAACAAAAAACTCTTCTTGCAAAAAACAGAAAACCTAGAGGCAAAATATGCAAGGAAATAACCCAAAATTTAACTAAATAATTACAGTATTCACAAACTGACTCTAAGTAGCTAGATTTATCAATAACCCACAGAACTGTTTTCAAAATTTTAAATTTACGGTATTGTTGGAGATGTGGAATGGGATCGAGATTGTCACGGGATGAGCGGGTCGAGGATTTCTGAGTAGCTAGGGTCTGATACGGAGCAGCGACGATCTGCAGGGTGCCAAAGATTAGGGTAAAGGGAAGCGCGCCTTTGGAGACTGAACAGACCAATGATTGTAGAAAAGAAGGAGCGAAATATATAAAAATCGGAAGGAGCTGACGGCTAAATGTCAAACATAGAGGGGAGGGGAGAGATCCCCTCCTTCAAAAATATAGTAGCAGGGGAATCGAGCAGAGACGGAATGCAAGGTGGCTTAAAGAAAAACAACAGAGACACGCCAGTACTGGGAAATAGATGGCAAGCAGGACTAAATGGCAGATGTCTGCCAAGAGCACTGAAAAACCCAGGTTTGTAATCCCAAACAACAAACTTGAAGAATATAGGTATTATATGAGGGATCATGCTTTAATCTGCAAATTTATAGGGTTTTGGCCATCAGAAACCTAAGGGGCATATAGACCTGAACCTAGGAGCAAATGGTTTTTTTACAGTCATATTCTCTAACCTGGATGACAAGGAAAGAGTTTTTGAGGGAGGACCTTATTTTATGAATAGTGCGGGCCTTTTTATGCGGCATTGGGAGGACTGTTACAATCTAGACAAGGAAAAAATGCTAGCAACCCCCATTAGGATCAGACTGTTTGGTTTACCAATAGAGTTTTGGGACCCTGAGATCTTAGAAGGAATAGGAAACACAATTGGAACATTTGTCAAAGTAGTCGGGACTACCAAAAGAGGAAGATATACATCCTATGCAAGGATATGTGTATATATGAATATAACAGAGCCGCTTCCTGAATTTATCAAACTAGAATACCATGATGAAGTGTGGCAACAACCTGTGGATTACGAACATATTCCATTTCGCTGCAGGCGATGCCATGAATATGGGAACCTTTTCAGACAATGTCCGTTAAACAATGTAGAGGAATCAATGAAGAAGAGGGCTGAAAATGAGAAGTCAACAGAGGTAATGGATGGACCGGATGAGGGTTTCAAAGAAGTGTCGATAAGGAAAAAATAGGCAAATGAAACGCCAAGGATGCAATTACTAGTCAAAACAATAACACTGGAAAATTGGAACAAGTTCAAAGCTCTTCAGGAGGAGGACGAAGAAGTAGAAAAGGAAGAAAGTGATGAGGATAACATGGAGATATTGAAAGAAACAAAAGAAAAAAACCCTGTTCAGGCAAACTTGTAACAAGGAGGAGAAGAGGTGAACACAGATCTATACAACGAGCAAAATCAAATGGAGGTCGACCCTCAGAAAGACAGAGGAACTGATAAGGAGCGGATTATGAGAGGACTATTACAGGAGTGGAGGAACCTAGATGAGAGATTCATACCAGAAGAACAAAAGCAATTATATAAAGAGATGTTTCAAAAATTTAAGGAGAAGGTAGGAACATGTCGACAAATCAACCAAAGAAGGCAAGAACGCAAGGGTCTCAGAGTATCGGAATGGGCAACATTGGCAAAGGAGGGAGGAAAAGAGGTCGACGACCCATGAGTGAAACAATACAAGTGGTAGGAGAGATGCTGGCCAATTCAGGTAGAGTTATACCTCTCTCAGAGGTATTTCAACAACCAACAAAATTGTTAAAATGATAATAACAAGCTGGAATATCAAGGGTCTCAACAGCAAAGGAAAATAGAGATACCTGACGGATAGGTTGAAGAGAGATAAATCTAGCATAATGATAGTCCAAGAAACAAAGATTAACACTCAGAAATTGGAAGAAATAATGAGAAAATTTAATATGCATTATGAGGTGATGGGTCAGGATGCGGTAGGCACGGCAGGGGGGCTTGCAGTTCTATGGAACCCTGAAAAGGTTCAATTTGAAAATTGGGTCAGCCTCTCGCGAATCCTTTCAGGAACCTTCAGATTGATAGAATTGTCGGAATGGATAACCCTCTCAGGTGTTTATGGGCCGCACTTACCAAGCGAGCGTAGGGGCTTTCTTCAAAACATGGAGACTATGCGAAGTCTACTTCGGAAGAAGCCATGGATAGTTGGGGGAGATTTTAATATGATTACAACACCAGCAGAAAAACGAGGTGGATTAAGAAGTCTAGATCAAGATATGGAAGCCTTAAGGGAGACGATAACGGAGCAAAGACTGGTAGATATTCCCACTATAAATGGGATACATACATGGAACAACAGAAGAGGGGGTAAAAATCAAATTGCGTCGAGACTAGACAGATTTCTAATATCAGAGAAAATATTGAATATGGATATCTTTGTAGAAACAATGATCCTCACTGCAATAGGCTTAGATCACTGGCCTATCAAACTATAAATCGGCATCAACTCGACCCCCAAAAGTCGTCCCTTTAGGTTTGAAGCGTTCTAGCTTAGGAATCAGCAATTTTTGCCAAAGGTGGAGGAATGGTGGAACCAAAGCCAACAAAGAGGGCGGAGTAAGATGTAGACCTTCCATCTAAAACTAAAAGAGATTAGAGAAAAGATAAAAAAATTGGAATAAAGAGGAATTCGAGAATATATTCAGGGAGCAGCAACAGTTAGAGGACAAAATGGAAAACTACAACAAGAAATTATATCTAAAGGCGGAAGCGAGGAAAGGAGCAGAGAAGAAGGGCTACTGATAAGTCAACTTGAAGAACGAAGAAAACAGGAAGAAATATTATGGAAACAAAAGTCTCGCATAAACTGGCTACAAGAGGGAGGAAAAAATACAAGATTCTTCCACTAGGCCATGATTCAGCATAGACATAGGAACATAATTTTCTCCATTAAAAATGAGGAAGGGAATCACATAAATCAGCACGAAGGAATCGAACAGACTCTAGTCAAATACTTTAAAGACATCCTTATGGAGCCTCAGATGGACAGAGAAACAACTATAGGAAGAATATGTAATGAAATTCCAAAAATGATCACGAGGGACCAAAACTTAGCCTTGATGAGGGCTACAACTTTGGAGGAAGTGGACGAAATCGTGAAAGAAATGAGAAAAAAAAACAAGGCCCCAGGCCCGAATGGGTTTACTGTGGAGTTTTACCAAGCAGGTTGGCACTTCTTAGAGCAAGACATCTTGGAAGTGGTAGAGGAATCGCGAAGACATCAGAAGGTATGGCATGGTCTAAACTCAACTTTTCTCTCTCTTATTCCTAAATCTACTAACTCGGATTCGGCTCAAGGATTTCGTCTGATTGCCCTTTGTAATGTAATTTATAAAATCATTATTACTTTAATGGCCAAAAGGCTGAAACCAATTCTCTCTAGTATAATCTCCCCGGAACAAACTGGGTTTGTGGAGCGGAGACAAATTCTAGATGGAATAGTGGTATCTCAGGAAGTGATTCATTCCCTGAAACAGAAAAAAGAAATGGGAATGATGGTAAAATTGGATCTCTCTAAGGCCTACAATTGTCTAAATTGGAATTACCTAAAATCAATTCTAATGGCATTTGGATTTTGCAATAGATGGGTGAATTGGATTTATGAGATGGTATCAACCCCAAATTTCTCCATCCTTCTAAATGGATCCACAACCTCAGTGTTCAATGCTACAAGAGGATTGCGGCAGGGCGACCCTATATCACCATTCTTATTCATAATTGCAGCAGAAGGCTCGGGAAGGAAAAATCAAACGGCTGAGGCCATGGGGAATAACCTTCCTATTACGCACCAGTAGTTTGTTGATGACATCATGCTTTTTTGTGTTGTTTCATTACGATAAGTCAAGAGGATAAAACAAATTTTGGACCTTTTCACGGAAGCTTCAGGTACAAAGATTAATAGGGAGAAATCATGCACTTTCTTCTTCAACACACCTGAAGCGGTCAAAGGACATCTGACCAGAACTCTGGTATTCCGATTTGGAGAATTACCTACAAAATATCTGGGAAATCAATTAGCCTTATACTCTCTAAGAATTGCAAACTGGCAGCAAACGGTGGAGAAACTTAAGATCGGATTGACAAATTGGGCATTCCGATCTCTGAATATAGCAGGCAGACTTGTTCTTCTTAAATCAATTCTCCAATAAATTCCTATTTATCCTCTCTCGGTTATGGTAGCCCCCAAAGGAGTGTGTACAAAAATGATAGAAATATTTAGAAAATT
>APFE030853751.1:37108-78404 GCA_000404065.3 Pinus taeda | reverse complement strand
ATTTTCCCCTGGATCCCAAAATCGGGACTACCAGCTTGATTTTTCATTATGTTCCTTTCAATGTTACAATACATATTTATACATGTTGAAGCATCCAATACCATGGACCAAAAACCATTGCTTCCAAAACCATGGACCGAAAACCATCGCGTCCAAAAAACATGTGCGAAAATCATGCACAAAACCATAGGTGGGTCTGCCCAACCTAACATAGGGTCCAAAACCAAAATTTTCCGGGGCGATGCCTCGAACCCCATAAAGTGGGGTTACGGGTACCCCTCAAACCCCCTGTTAACTATGTGGAAAGAATATAACACAACCCAACAACATAACATAAGAAAAACAAATCGATATCAAGGATATGTTATAACATGAATTGTCCAACAAAAAATAAAACATAACCAATATCAAAAGCATATGCAATGTCAAGGCTAAGGAAAATCATGTGCTTGTTCATTAGGGTTTCTCTAAGGATGATTCTATCAAATAATAGCAGCCTCCATGTGCTTCATGTGATCATCCATGGGCTGATATAGTAAGTGTGATTCGTCCATGCATAGGAGAAGCTTGTCTTGCTTTCATTTCTTTCAAAGAAAACTTTTCCTAAGAAGGAGGTTATGAAATTCTTGAAATATGTGATCCTTAAGAGAGTAAGGCCATGGTTGTGCAATATTAAGAGCTTCATTAACACTCCTTATGTTGGCCAAGCATTTTGCCACCTCTCGAGACAAGTGTGTAAATAGCATGAAATTATTGACATTTTGACTGGACACTCCATCATCAAGTATACATAAATTTTGTTTAGAATGTTTTGAGCACAAGGTTAGCTTAAAAGGAGTTAGGTAATGGCTAGTTGACAAGATTCAAAGAAATTTGAATTAAATAAAAGAAATTGTTAGTAAATAAAATGTAAGACTAAGACTAGAGAATGATTAAATTGGAGACGAATGGACAAATTTTGGATTTAATTAGAGAAATTATTAATAAGTAAAAGGTGAGACTAGGTAAAATTTGATCAAATTTCAAACTAGACTTAATAATAAAATAATAAAAAACTCTAATAGCAATTAATATAATATATTATAATATTAAATGTATTATGGTGTTCTTTTTGTAAACTCATGGTTCTATACTAATATTGAAAACATTTACAATGCATTCAAATTATCAAAAATATGTATTGGCTTGGTTTCCCTGGTAGAAACATAGACCAAAGGCAATAGATAATAAGTATAACAGTCCTCAAAATAGGAAGGATGAAACCAAAGTTAATAAGAATACAAAAATTAGGCATAACATTCCATAACATAATAGTAGCAAAACAAAATCAATAGCAAGGACATGCTATTACATGAATTTTCCAACAAAAAATAAAACATAATCATTATCAAGAGCATATGCAGTGTATAGACTAAGGAAAATTAGCAGATACTTGTGATTAGGGTTGTCTGGAGGAGGATTTTTTCACACAATAGTATCCTCGGTGTGCACGATGCGATCATCCATGAGTTGATATAGGAAGTTCAATTCCTCCATGTAGAGGTGAAGCTCATCTCTTCTTTCATTTCTTTCAAATAAAACTTTCCCCATGAGGTTCTTGCTATGCCAAGGTCAATGGTGTGTAAATATCCATTATGGTGCCACAATAAGTTACTAGGTTAGGGACCTATTTTAAATTGAAGCCATGACCTACGAATCAAATCTTTCTCCTTTTTCTTTATAACTTCTTGTTCAATGCCCTTAATTTCCCGTTGAATTCCCAAGGGGTATGTTCTCGAAATTATTAGTTGGAGCATGAAATTTGGCCTTGGCTTGGGCACTTTTGAGAGCTCCATGACTCTTAGATCCTCATCTAGAGTGGGCTCTTTAAGAGGGAATATTGACAAAATGAGATAGCAAGTTCATTGAACACACATCTAGAAATGAGAGAGAGCTAAAATAAAGATTAGCAACACTAGGTTGTTGTCTTGAGATAACCAACCTTGGGAGAGACACAAAAAATACAAAGAAATCTAACAAACACAAGAAGGAAATCACTCACAAGTAGGTGAATCTTAGTCTAGAATAAACTATGTTCAATGTAAATAAGAACCACAAAAAGACACTGAATTTGTGGGGCATATAACTAAATTCTGTAATAGCGAAGGGAAGGGTTGAAAAATGGAGACTAGGCAAAGAACTAGAGTCCCCCAATTAACAAAAAAATATGATTTCCCTCATTAATAACCCGATCAAATTTAATGTTCACTCACTTAGATAGGAACAAGATGAAGAGGGGGACTAGGTCAGGAAGGTATGGTCCTTCTTTCTGAATATTTCTATCACAAAAATGGAATAAATGGTTTGGGCCCACATAATGCTTCTATATTGGCTCTAGATTCAGCTAAAATTACTCACACAAAGTAGAGAATGACCTCTTAACATTCCAATTTGAGCTATAAAACCTTCTCCGTATGCATTGGGACTACCAACACCATCAATGGTGGCCTCTGAAGCTTGCTATGAATGCATTGCACATTAAAACCTATATGGACATGCATCCCCTTCCACATGATTTCCAAATCATTGATTCTAAGGCTAAAGTAAAATTCAAATGGTGTGGTGTGGGATGGAATCCAACACCACATTTCCTCCCATATCTTAATGCGGGAGAAACTAGAAACTGTTGACATGCTCCCTTTAATTATCCCCAAACAACCCCATTGGGGAGTTGTAGTCCTGCAGAAGAAGGTTTTGAAATCCTTGAAAGATGTGATCCTTAAGAGAGGGAGGTAATGGTTGTCCAATACTAAGAGTTTGATTAATACTTGCTATGTTAGCCAAGAAGTTCACCACCTTATTGGTTGAGCATCAAACATGGGAGGTGAGAACTACTAGAATTTGTGTGAGAGAGGATTTCATTTTCATGAGATGATTTTCATTTTCAAGAGGATCCTGAATGCATTTTTAACCTAATCCTCTTGCAACGTTAAAAAAAATCTAAACCATACATCCCACATGTCACGTGGGTGAATGCAATCGATTGTATATATGTAACTATCAGTGGCAACATATTTTGGTGATGACAACATTCTCTTGGTGCACATTAGGCTTCCATAGTAATAGAGCTATAAAATAATTATAACACCAAAATGTTTGAAAACTTGACAAGAGAGACAATATTTTTCTACTTAAATTGTATTTCAATAGGAAGAACCTTGAATACATTTCCTAATTCGAACTAATAAGGTCCTTTCTTTTTGAACTAAGAATTTTTTTCTTTTCTTTATATAAATAACTTGTGATATGCATTTTTAATTCAACTAAGAAGGCCCTTTTTTTTGTTTTGGAAGACTTAAATATAGACAATTTTCTTCTTCTTAAAAAAGAAAAATAAAATCAGGTGCCAAGTTCTTTTTCCATCTCTTGTCAATCACATGAAAATTTGTCTAACAAGTCAAGCCATGATTATGAAAGCGGGGCTGAGAGACATGGTGAAGGAAAGCACTATGAGGTGAAGAAAGTAGATTGTGAAATTGAGGCAAAAAAATTAGATGAGATGAGGTGAGAGATAATAGTTGAGCTCAGATACATAATGTTGACAAAAGAAGTCGTCAACAACTTTCCAACCAATAGAGCACATCACTTACATTGCCGTGCAAGTGAGGAATTTCAAGGAAATGAAAGTTACAGAGCTAAGAACATCGAAAGGATGAAGAAAACTAGAAAAAGTATGAAGCATCAAGAATGAGAAAAAAAGATCATTGGTGCAGTGGAAGACAAGTCTTTATAGGTCCATGTTATCACAAACAACTGGTCATCTAGCATTTATTTACTAGATGGATCGAAGTACACCATGTAAGGCCAATTTTACCATAGTAAAATTTCTTTCACTCTAAGAAATTACTTAATAAACTGCATTTGTTAGGAAATTTATAATTAAACCCATGAAGAATAATTAAATAAATCACTATTTATTTAATTATCTTCTAGGAATAATTAATTAAACCATTGTTTAATTAATATTCCTTGTCGTATGTGACCCAGTTATGAAAAATAAACATATAAATTATTAATTATTTTATTTTTCTTTAGGAATAATTAATTAATCACTAAATAATTATTATTCCTTGTCAAGTTTGACTAAATCCCTTAGGAATAATTAAATAAATCATTATTTGTTTATTATTCCTTAACCATATTGCTTGAGATGATAAATAAATCATTTATTTATTTATTATTTCTAAATAAAAGTTCAAATACTTTTTCCCCCCTAACCAAATATAATAAAATATTGCAAGTGGTTATTTCTAGAATGAGGTTAATAATATTTTATTATTGCTCATTATTCAAGGATAACCTAATATTTTGTTATAAATAGAAGGGTTTTCCATTCCTTATTAACTTTCGATTATTTTCATTGCTGCACTCACTATTGTAACTCTGATTATTATCACTAACGCACACCATTTTTCTTTTCCATTTGAGTTCTCACTGAACTCAATATTTCATTTGTTGGGTTTTACACATTATAGAGGAGAGGGACTCTATCAAAAAGCTGAAGACATTTGAGGATAGATAAAAACCCATCCCATAGAGGGGGGCTAGTAACATTTATTTGTTCCCTTTGTAGGTGTTGTTTAATAAAATATATTCTTTATATATTTGGTTTCCATTAGATTATTGGAGTTACCCACATTTTTTACTATTTCATTTTGTTTTTTAACTATGATCATGGCATAGATCAGGGCTTTGGTTGGTTTTGATTCCATCATTTTCTGCAAATCTACAATGTTTAATAGGCATTTATATTGTTAAGATTATTTGTCATCCATAGTCTTAGGTGATTTCTTTTCATACACATATGAGAAGAAAACACTATAACAAAATTGACAACTGCACTAAGTTTTTACTTATGATCTAGAAACCTGGGTGACCTTCAGTTTTCAGCTTAGGGTTTCTTCTTTTTTTAGTGTCTTAATGTTTTTTTACTAGCATTCTAACACTAGATTAGTCAAAATTCTAACTACTGTAAGTTCTCTGGTCTTTTCCGCAAGTCATAGGAACCAACCGCAACAGAGACAACAAATTTTTTCTGAGACATACCGACTAGGAATCAAGGAGCAGAAATCACACTTTTATGCTCGAAAAGTGTGATCTAGAGGTCTAGAGCACACCTTCTAGCCCAAATTGTGTGATCTCCCAGGAATCAGGTCAATACTTACAATTTTTAGGGTTTTTGGGATTTTTTTTTCAGATTTGTTTATGTGTTTTTCCTAGAGCTGTCTGTTGGGTTGATTGATGACTATCCTATCCCACTTAGGCCTTGATATGCTCTATTTTTCCCATCGAAGTGGAATTTAGCCCCTTAGGGGTTCTAGTATGCTTCCACCTTTATAGGAGGATTTTAGGTGAGTAAGAAGTTTGAGTTTTTGCAATGCTTTCAAACATATTTTCCAGATCTGTACCTTTCTGTTTCAGATCTTGAAATATTTTCCATCCAAAGTTTCATTTTAAACCTTGTTTGGTCATTTTCCTTAGGGTCCCATTGGTTGCCCTAGGTTTCACACCTATCTCCCTATCTTTTTTGCAGCGATTCCCCCCCTTGGTTTTTTGTTGTTGTTGCACCACTTTCTGTCAACATAGTGTCATTTGATCCTAGTCACACTAACGCTTAGATCTCTTGGCCTTTTTAATGTGATTTCAGTTGATTTCGTCACTAACCAGCATAGTGTTTGCAAACCCAATTTGGGTGGGGTTTAGTTAATTGATTTGTTGTTTATTTTCTGTTTTTATTTTTAGTTTATTTCAGCAATCTTTTTTCTTTTCTTTTTTTCAAACATGATTTGGGCTTAATTAATAAACACACTTGCACACACAAGCACACCTTAAGCGAAGGACACTTGGTTTACACCCAAGCCAAGACTTAACTTAATTTATTTAGTGCCCCACACAAAGACAATGATCCAGATTTAAACAGGAACACAAAAAATTATAGAGATAACCATAAACACATAGATGTAATGGAAATAATACTTCATTTCATTAGTGTAAAATACTAAAATATGCTTACAAACAACAATGGAAATAAACCAGCTAGGGTGATGGTAGCTTATCTCTGAGAAGAGATGTGGCGGCTACATGCCTCTAACTTGTGTTACAATGAGGCTTGAAGGCCTATTTATTGTTTAGAAACAATGGAAAACCCTAAACATCCAAAAACCTAACCCTAGAAGATGAAATGCCAAACTGTGGGCCTCGTTTGGGTAAATTGGTACATCAACTTCCCCAGGTCGTAACTTTGGCATACGATCTTTGTTTGACGCGTACAATATCTCATTAGAAAGATCTATCCAAGAAATACAACTTTAGGAAGAGCAACATCGGTCCATGGACCCATGTTGCTCCTAGTTTTCCCAAAAAACGTCGTTTAGGGCCTCAAAACAACTCCGGAAGTTTAGGACTCGAAAAACTACTAAAAATAGTAAATTGTGCAACAATTAAAGAAACTAAAAAGCTGGAAGGAACAATGGTGGTGGTCCAGGTGGACTTAGTGGGTGGCCACCAATATCCGACTGGATCATTCCTCCCCCCTTAGGAAGGAATGGCCCCCATTACATTGAGTTCCTTCGTGAGATGAGGAAACTTCTGCTAAACTTGGTCCCTAGAGAGCCACTTGCCTTGGTGAAGGAGTTGGCCTGCTTTGACAACTTGATACAACTGGATATTTTGCTGGCAAGTGTGCTTGATCTGTGTGTCCGTGATCTGATTAGATGCAACTTGTTCCATGCAATCTAGATTTAACTCTGTGGGTGTGAGTTGTTCTGCAATGTTAGATGTGTCTAGTAATGGTGGAAAGTATGGCTGAAGGTGATCCACATTGAACACTAGGTGCAGGCTATGGAATGGGGGAATGATGAGCTCAAATGCATTGTCTCCCATAGCCTTGGTAATCGGGTAAGCACCATATCATAGTGGTTTGAGTTTCCAATAGGCTCCGGTAAGGCGTTCCTTTTGCAAATGCAACCAGACTTTGTCACCCACCTAAAACTTGTGTGGAACCTGATGTTGATCATGTCGTTGCTTGTACTTGGCATTTGATTTCTCCAAAATGTCATGGACCACTGGTGAATATGTTGGATGTGCTCAATGAAGCTATTTTCCTTATCTGTTTCCGACTGGACATGAGCTGAATCTATGTGAGTAGCTGCAAATGGCATGGCCACATCAATAGGACATAGTGGCTAGAATCCCAAGCCCACCTGAAAAGGGTTGTGGCTAGTCAAGCTGTGGAGAGCTCGGTTATAGCTGTGTTGAACGTAGGGGAGGCTCTCATTCCATGTGTGTGGATTCTTTGAGTTGTACATCCGCAGAGTGTGTACAATCATCCTGTTGACAACCTTTGTCTGCCCATTAGTTTGAGGTGGAAGGATGTGGACTTAGTGAGTTTGGTATCCAACATCGACTAGAGAATAGACCAAAATGTGCTGAGGAACCTGTTGCCCTGATTTGAGATGATAGACTATGGGATCCCAAAGTGTACCCACAGTCATTTAAAGAAGAGTTTAGAACTGGCTTCTGCTGTGATATTCTTCTTTCACGCCACCATAATGGCCATCTTCGAGAACCTATCAACAACCACAAAAAAATAGTCGTTTCCATGCATAGTGGAAGGAAGGCTTGACATGTAATCCATGGAGATGGATTCCCAAGGTCAACTAGGGGTAGGTAGCAGGGCATAGAGGCCTTGCTTCTTGACAATCGGTTTGGCAATGGCACAGGCAGTGCATGATTTGATGTACTTCCCAACATCCCATCACAGACTTGGAAATAGAAATAATTTTGTAGTAATGACACCATTTTCTTGACCCCGAAATGCCTTGCAGTCCGACTACAGTGTGCTTCCCAAATCATCTTGGCATGCTCACTTGAAGGAACACAAAGGTGACCTTAGTGGCATAACATGGTATCCTGGAGGTGAAAAACTGGAGCATGTTGACCCTCCAAGAGTGCCTGGTATGTGTGGCCAAATTCTGGGTCGCTTTGGTAGAGGAGTGGCCAATTAGAAGTCTCGTGCCCACAAGAGTTGAGCATGGTGGTTAATGCCATGATTGGTGGTCGACTGAGGCAATCTGCAACACTACTGGAGCCGCCCTTCTCATACTTGATATTCAAATGGAACTGTTGCAGGTATGTGGACCACTTCTGATGGTGGTCATTCTGCAATTTCCCTTGGGTGTGTATGAGTTGGAGGGGTCGGTGGTCTATGTGGATGATAGTTTCCTTCCCCAAAATGTAATGTTTCCATTATCGGCAGGCTTGCACAATGGAATACATATCTTTGTCATAAGTGGGATACTTCCGGACTGTGTCTGAAAGTGTCTCACAGTGATATGCCACTCAATGCCTGTGTTGAGTAAGGACTGCCCCAATAGCATAGTCAGAGGCATTTGTCTTGACCTTAAATGGTTGTTGCAAGTTTGTCAATGCAAGCACTAGTGCCGAGCAGAGGTGATATTTCGACTCTGTGAATTCGTTCTGTTGAGATTGAGACCAAAAGAATTTTTCTTTCACTCCTCCCTTGGTGACTTGACCAAGTGATATGAGAAAATCCCAACACGAACCTGCTATAGAAGTTGGCAAGACTTAGAAAGTTGCAGAGCTTTGTTAGGGTGGTTGGAGAGGGCCAATCCCGAATGACTTGGATCTTGGCTGGATCCACATGCACCCCCTGTTGATCAATAATGTATCCCAGATACTGAACTTGGGTCATGCAAAAAGTACATTTCTCCAAATTGGCACATAGCTTGTGTTGTTGCAGTGTTTGGAGAACCTGATGGATGTGGTGGAGGTGCTCTTCCCAACTTTGGTTGAAGATCAGGATGTCATCCAAGTATACCACAACAAATGAGTTGGTGAATGACCGCAAGATGTCATCCATTAGCCTCATGAAGGTTGTAGGGGAATTCGTTAATCTGAAAGGCATAACCAACCATTCGCAAAGGCCCTCCTTGGCTTTGAATGCAGTCTTCCACACATTAGAGGGTTCGATTGGTACTTGGTGATATCCTGACTTCAAATTGATCTTGTTGAAATAATTTGCCCCCTTCAGTTGGTCCGGGAGATCATCAGTCCATGGGATTGGGTACATATTATGGACAGTGATCTTGTTCAGTGCCTGATAGTCAATACAGAGTCTCCAAGTCCCATCCTTCTTCTGTACCAACATGAATGGGCTCCCACAAGGTGATGAACTCGGATGGATGTAACCTTTCTGCAATAGCTCCTGAATCTACTTCTTGATTTCATCGTTCTCCAGAATGGAGTGCTGATAGATTGGTCCATTGGTTAGCAGCACACCTGGGGTCAGATCGATGGAGTGCTTGAACTAACAATGTAGAGGAACCCCTACGGGGGAGGTGAAGATGTCCTCATACTCCTCCACGACCTTGTCCATCTGTAGTTGTTGTGTGGAGGGGCCCTGTATGGAGGTCGTGGCCACCATCTTCTTCTTTCCTTGAGGGCGTATCATCAGGAAAACAAATTTCCTAGTTTTGGAAATGAGCTTACTGCATTGTTTTACAGTAACCAAACAGATGGCAATAGGTGGTGCTACCTCCGATATCTTGTACAAATTATTTCCTAAAGTAATAATAATAGCACGGGGCCTTGATTCATATATAGCATGTCGTTCCCACAAGTATGGTTGTCCTAATAATAAACAAAATTCAAGGGAAGCAATGTCACACAATACCTCATCTATGAAGGGCTTGATGTTGTATGTAAGGTGACATTGTTGGCTCACAAGAAGATCCTGTCCTTGGTGAAGCCACTCGATGGTGTACAGTTGTGTATGTGTTTTGGTCAGTAAGCCTAGCCGCTTCATGACCTTTGCCGAAATGAGGTTCTTTTGTCTCCCACTATCAACAATGAATTTTAGCGGGGATACCTTTACCCACATTTGGGAGTGGAAGAGACACTCCTCCTCCTCTGGATCTTTGGGTTCCTCCTTTTTGATCTTCAGGTTCCTCCTTCTGGATCTTCGTGGTGGCAACAGTGGCGTTGGGCTTCGCATTGATAATCTGCTTCCCTTTGTCATTCCCCTTGTCGAGTTTTGACTCAGAGTTGGAACATGCATCTAACTCTAAAGCCTTTAGCTCAGCCACTAGTGATTGCTTGGCCCAACACTCACTTGTGTTGTGAGTGGAGCTCTGATGGAACTCACACCATTTTCCAGTGTCCTTTTTCGGCTTCACAGTGCTGTTCTTTGCTTGTAGCTTTGGTGGTTTGTCTTGGGCTGCCTCACCTTGGCTTTGTCCTTTGTTCTGCAGTTTGGGGGCACCTTTCCCTTGCTTCAGATTTGCAGATCCAAAGTCTCGCTTCTTCTGTTTAAACTTCTGCTCGACCTTGATGGCATATCGGTATGTTGTACTGAGCGAGGAGATGTTCATGAATTCTATTTCTTCCTATATGTACTTGTGCAAGAAGCCGCAGTATTTGAATATCAAATGCTGCTCTGAATCCTTGATACCCAACTTTGCGCGAAGGGTATGGAAAAGATTGGTAAACTCCGGCATGTCTTGGTCCCTTCCCTGCCACAACGTGGTCCACTTTATGTATTGATCCTCCTAGCTTCCGATAGGGTATTACAGCTCCTTGATGGCATCCCAGAATGAATTCCAGGTGGGTACGGCTGAAAATAATGAGCTGGTATTTTCATCCTTCTCCTCACAGTAGGTTTCTCACTAGTCCTTGATATGGGGGGATGCTTTGAGAAGAGAAAAAACAATCCTTTCCCGACTTGAAAATTCATGAACAGAAAAATAACCCTCTAGTAGATTTAACAATTTATCTATGACATCTGTGTCTATCCAACCCTCGAATATGGGGATTTCAAAATTAGCTTGTACCTTAAATGGCGTGGCATTTCCAGAGTAGCTGTTGGAAGTGATGCGTCGCCTCTGGGTAGTGGCTGAAGGACCTGGGCAAAGTTTTCCATCATTGCATTCCTTTGTCACTCGAGGGCTTCTTCGATCAAGATTTTGATAGGTTCTCTTACCCCCTCATCTTTCTTCTCATCTGCCATGGGAGGCTGTCGGGATTTGCGGGGCTAGTCTTGCAAAGGTTCGACTAGTTCAAGCCCTAAATCCTTATATCTCGACCTTGTTGGGGACATGCAAAGAAAAACAAAGAAAAAACAGACTGCTCTATACCACTGATCCAGATTTAAATAGGAACACAACAAATTACAAAGATAACCATAAACACAGAGATGTAGCAGAAATAATACTTCATTTCATTAATGTCAAATACTGAAATATGCTTACAAGCAACAATGGAAATAAACTAGCTAGGGCGATGGTAGCTTATCTTTGAGAAGAGATGTGGTGGCTACATGCCTCTGAACTGTGTTATAATGAGTCTCGAAGGCCTATTTATTGTTGAGAAATAATGGAAAACCCTAAACGTCCAAAAACCTAACCCTAGAAAATGAAACACCAAATTGTGGGCCCCATTTGGGTAAATTGGTACATCAACTTCTCGAGTTCATAACTTTGGCATATGATCTCCATTTGACGTGTACAATATCTCGTTAGAAAGATCTATCAAAGAACTACAACTTTGGGAAGAGCAACATCAGTCCATGGACTCTTGTTGCTCCCAGTTTTCCCAAAAAACGTTTTTTAGGGCCTCAAAACGGCTCCAGAAGTTCAAGACTTGAAAAACTACTGAAAATAGTAAATTGTGCGACAATTAAGGAAACAAAAAAGATGAAAGGAACAATGGTGGGGGTCCAAGTGGACTTGGTGGGTGGCCACCAATATCCACCTAGATTAGAAAAAAACAACTTGTTGATCTTCCTTCACCATTTCCATGTCACTTGTGTCTTACCACCATTACGCCATCAAGGTGTTTGTCGTGGATAATCTTAGGCCTTCATCCGCAGTTTCCATTTGGCCATATTACTCCTCTCCACAAAGTTCGAGTTAATAGTCCTCCCCCGAATCCCCATACCGACTCTTCTTCTAGTTCATCTTATTCTGAGCCTCCTTCACTGCATACTATCATCATGTCTGGACCTACTGTTGGTGTAAGAACCCAACTTGGTGTTGGCTCCAGTTCTACCTTGGTAGTCACATCTAGTGGAACCATTTCCAGAATCATTCCAGAAGCTCCTCTGCTACTTTCATGGCTGGATTAAGCCTCTTGGATTTTAGCCAGTTGATAAATGACCCAATACACCATGATGTTGGTTGGACAGCTATGTCGACTAAGCTTCCCTCTAACGTTACCAAGTTTGAGGGTAATTTTGGAGAGGACCCTACCAATCACGTCCGCTCATTCCATATGTGGTGTTCATCCATTTTCATCACCGATGATTCCATTCATCTTCGGTTGTTCCAATGCACACTCACCTAAGATGATGCAAAGTGGTATGTAGAATAGCCCACCACCTCTCATTCCATTTTTTGGACACTTTCTAAAGTTTTTCTCTCATGTTTTTAGTTACCTATCCGATACGACACCAGTACAGAGCTCTTGATTGCATTCCACCAGTCCTTTGCCACCCCTTTCCAATCATGTCCAGGAATTGCATAGACAAAGGAGCATGTGTCATGCTCCACCCTTCGAAGACTGTGCCTACCTCAATTGGTTCCTTAGGACTATTTTATCTCCTATTGCCAGAGATGAAGTGTCTCATTTTCCTCAAACAAAGGAAGAACCTCTCCAAACCACTTTGAGATATGACTTGATTTATGCGCAATTTGGGTATGTCTATACTGTCATTCTAGACCTCCCCCATCATAGTGGTGTCAATGCACTGGGACAATATCACGCCATCGATGGTATCATTGGAGCCATTTCGCATCCTTCGCCATATACTCATAAATGTTATGGTTGTACGCAGGGGGGCACTAGTTCCTCCAACACTTATGGCCCTCCTACCAACAACATGTGTTCAGGAAAAAGCACATATTGTGCATTTATCCATCCACATCAGCAACTGTTAGAGCCAACTAGTGCTCAACCTCTCTACCAAACTATTTCCCTTTCACCATCTTATACTTATGCACTGCCAAGCACTCAAGCCCCTAAAGCATTAGTGCTGCAGCCTCCCAAGCATCCTCAGCCCCAACAACCACCAGCCCCTCAAGGTCAAGTGTTTGCACAACAGAGTGTAACCAATCCCAAAAATTCAAAGAAAAAGAATAAGGGGAAGGGTAACAAGGGTAACTAGGGTAACCAAGGTAATAAACCTAATGAACCCCAGGGGAACCAGAGTAACACCAACAACCCGTAGCAAGGTGACCAACCCGAGAATAACAAGGCCATTCATACGAACAAGCCTTGTGCATGTTGTGGTGTACATGGCCATTATACTCATGAGTGTCGCCTTTGATCCCATATGTGCCAAATGTGGGAAGCCCAAGAAGCTTCTAGAGGTCAATTGCCCATACAAAAACCACCTCAGAATTTTGTGCCATCTTAACTAGTTGTGCTCACAAATCCTTTTCCTCAACAAGGATTTGTTGTTTCGCAACCTCAGCAAGGTCAAGCAGCTCACCTTCCCCAACCTTCTGGTCCCAGTGACTACCAGATCCTCCTGATGAATTCTGACGAGTTGAATACCTTTGATGTCAACTTGCAAACTCAGTCACGTAAATATGACAAGCCATCCACTTAGTCCGCCACTGAGTCCTAAACCAAAGCATCTATTGGGCCTCTTATGACACCAAATGGTCCATTACAGATCCCTCAACCTAAAGTTGAGTCAATTCCTAAGATCCCAAAGGAACCATTACACCATAATGCAACTTCTAACATAGTTGGCCATACATACAATATATTAGATGACTTTGCACAATCCCCTGCCACCATGTCGATGCTAGAAGTTCTCCAGTCATGTCAATCTCAAAAGAAATCTCTCCAAATTGCTTTGGGAATAGTAGATACTTCATATGATCGTTTGATTGTCTTCCCTGTTGATACGTCAGAACATACTCCATTACCTCTATATGTTTCTTTCCCGATACCAATCCGAGTCCATAATTCCATCATCTCCCGATGCACTATCGATGAAGGCGCATCCACCTGTGTGATGTCTATTTTTGTTTGGAAGCAACTAAATTCACCTGAGCTGTCCCCATCCATCATCACTTTGTATGCTTAGGACGATTACTCCTCCCAGACTCTCGAAATGTATCACAATTGTCTAGTGACTCTCGCGGGCAAAATGTTCATGTAGACATCGAGGTTATTGATGCCCCTCTAGATTATAACATTCTCTTGGATCATAGTTACATTTATGCCATGTTAGCCATTGCATCTGCGATTTTCCGTAAGATGTGCTTCCCTCATGAAGGGAGATCATCACTATCAATTAGTTGAAATATTACGAGCTAACATCCTTAACCTCCCCTGAGTCCATCATTTCATTAATGTCCAATAACAAGTCTGCCACTCCTCCCAACGGTGTTTCACCTAGAGTCTACATAGATTCCTCATTGTTGGGTGCTTTCCCTGGTCCTATCCCTCCTATCTCTGAGACTATCTCTTTGAGTGTTTTCATGTTAAAAGTGTCACGGGATGCTCACAAGCAGTCTAGTACATCTGATCATCAGCCAGCTCCTCAATGCCTTGTTGTTACCATCTCATCTAAGGCATTCGAATGCACCCCCCAAGACCTCCTCCATTTGTGGGTGCCTCTCTGTTGTTCCTACCAAGAACTGTTGCTCCAGGTCTTAACCATCTAGGAGCTATGCCACCAACACATTTCCCTATAGGACAGATACCTATCTTGTTTCCTCCTTCGAGAATATTTTATGTCCCTATCATGGCTTTGTTGGTTCTCCCTAATATGACTTTGGGGATCCTAGTGTGGTACGTTTATCCGCATGCGAACACTTTGCCTAGAAATGCAAGGTACCTGCATGCAACCTAGACTTGTGTATGTTGACATAGACTCTGCAGTCCTCTAGATTCTCCTCAAAGGTGCCTGAGAAGATGTCATTAATGTCCTACCATGTAATCTTGATCGGCTTGTCTATGAACAACTTAGTATCTTCATAAATGGGCAAGCTCATAGACACTTTCTCAACCACATCTCTAGTTGTGCTCTCAATGGTGTCCTTTGACGCTGCTCTCTTGGAAGCCATTGTACCTATACTGCTAAGAGATTGATGAACACCTGTGGTACTTGGAGACATAGAAACACTCATGGCAACCAAACTGTCAGTTGAAAACCAAAATAAACTTGAGGGCTGACATGCAACACACCTAGGTGACTGACTTGGAAATTTGCACAATTTTCTCTGGGAGAGGCTGGGAGACTAACTGCCAGAACTATGCAGAGCACAGTCGAGAATGCTAGTGATTTGACTAATTACTAAAACTGCGTAGAGCATAATCACACTTGGCCTGTTGAGGACCAGAACTGCGCAATGCACACTTTCAGTCAGCATGACTGCAACCCAGAAAATTGCACTGTCTCTCAGAATCGCAGAGAGAACATCCTGGGAGGTTAGTGTGAGGTAGGCTCTGTGCAATTTCTGGGAGCAAGGCAAGGCCTTCCATCCTAGAAATGTGTTATGCAAGCTGAGCAAGGCAGCTCAGACCTACCGACAGGCGACTGAAAATCTGTAAGGACTGAAAGGATGTGCATAGATGAGTCCATACATGAGTGAATGAACATGCATGCAATCAGTGAGTGAAGGATTCAGTAAGATGGGAAAACAAATAAGTGTGTGAAGCAAGTTACTACAATGGCGATAGTTATTGTAGAAACAATGTCATGTATGTGACAACAAGGAAATCCAATGCATAACTTGAAACAATGCTTCTACAAGCTAACATGCATTGAAATGACAACAAGCATTCAAAAAAAAGAAGAAAACAATGTTCACACAAACCGAAATACAAAAAGTGACAGAAAAGCAAAAAAAGACATGAAAAGAAAACATACCCAGAAAAAGTTGTCATGAGTGTGTCGAAAGTTCCTAGATGCGTTGGGGATTCTAAATCTCCAAGGTTGAATATGAAGAGTGAGCTTTGAAGCATCGAATAAATAGTTTTAACAAGATCGAGGCTTATTACGCGCATACCACGATTCCAAGAAAAAGAGACACTTGGTGGGAGGTTTCTAAAACAACTTTTGCATTTAATCCCCAGCTGCTCAAAATAGATCCCTAAAACCTAGGGATTCTTTTTCTTTTTCGGGAAAAAAATGACTTGCATTCAAGGTAAGATTGCACAGTCCTAGAGTGAACCGGTGAACTTGTGAACACATGCAACAGACCTCATGACTTCTGTGCAATTTTTGGGTTGAGTGGCTTTGGCTACCCCTCAAGCTCTGCACAATTTCTAGGCTGAGGCCAAGGCTACCAACTATAACTGCGCAAATTATGAGAGAAAGCCTAGTGATGGGATTCTTTGTGCAATTTTATTGGGGAAGCCAACTTGCTTGCTCTGCGCAATTTTGGAGAGCAGTGTTGCCTGCCAGAATGCACTGCACAATTCTAGAGAGCAAGGCTTGTTTCCATCTAAGTTTTTACAATTCTTCAAGTCAACACAAGAACCAGTTTAAGACCAAGTCATGGGAAGTCAACTTGTGGGTGAAAGACAAACAAGTTAGCAAACACAAGTTGATAAGCCAAAGAAACTCAACTGAAAGCATAAATACCTGGGAACTGCAAGGCATGCTGCTAAGGATGGTTGGTAGGGAGGCTCTAAAATGAAGCCAAGGAAAATTTTTGGAGGATGGTTGAAGCTGCTACAACATGTTATTATTGTCACACCTATTAGTTTTGCCATCTTTTCATAACAATCATATGAAAAGGGCAGTTGAAATCATTGATCATTCAAATGTTTAGCTGAACTATTATAGTAAACGTCATACCTTGTCTCTCTTTCTCTCTAATATTAATAGTAGCTTTCTCTAAAGTCAATCATTATGACTTATGGTGTGTTATACCCCTGGTAATTTTCAATGGTATTTGTTTTCTATTACCTCGCTTGAATGCAAAGTGACTAACAATTTTGAATAATGGAAAATGGAAATAATAATAATGTAGCCAATTACAAATAGTTTATAGTTTCAACATGCAAACATTTTGGGGAAGTGAAGATTTTATTTGGGGTGAAAATTCAAGTATTTTATTCATGGTTGAATTACTATAACATAGAATTCAATGCATGTCATCAATAATTTTTTGTTCTTACATTGAATCAATGCACACTATTAATCTAATTTCTTTGAAATTAATCAGCATCATACATCTAATTACATCAAATCAGAAATCAACATCTACACTGAAATCAATGCATCTAGTGAAAACAATCAAATACGATTAGAAGTTAACATATATACTAAAATAAATGTATCTAATGCAAGAAATCAAATAGGATTAGAAATCAACATCGATAATGAAATCAATGCATCTAGTGCAAGCTTCCAAATATGATTAGTGATGGGCCCCAGTATTGCAACAAGAATGTTGTAAATTCTGAGGTTATCAACTTAAATTATTAACCCGAGGTTCATACAAACTTAAGATGGGTCGATAATGTATGTGAAACAAACACCTTCCTCTTCCTAGTCTCACTCCATTTTATGCAAATGAAAGAAGACAATGAAACAAATCCAAATTAGCAAAGATCTAGGTAAGCCACCAATCCTAAATTGCAAAAGGTAAATAACAATAAGAAAAGGCATTCTATTTTTATTGGAAACTAAATGACAAAAAGAAAATCTAGCATAATGAAAAATAAGAAAATATAATCTATCTTTCTATAAAGGAAATTAAATTAAAGGAAATATATTCTATTTTGATGGAAAATAAAGTCCTAGATTATGCTTGCAAGAATGAAATCACACTTTGCATAAAATAAATTGCGGAAAGAAAATATAAACTAATTGTAGAAATCAACATTCAAGAAGAAAGAAGTGTGAGAGCTAAATGGATACCTAACCAAGCCTAAGCTCAGCCAAAGTTGCCTCATAGGATTCATAGGCTATAAATATACTTCTACCATGAATTTTGAGTGAATCTAGGAAAGGAAGATGTTGGAAGAAAATTGCTATATGATTTCTACAAGATGTTTGTCTCTCGAGTTAGTTTGCCAATTGCCCAAGAAAATAATATTCAAATGAGATGGGGTAAATTTTTTATTAATGAGGATGTCCTAGAACTCCAATACAAGTAGAATCACCAAAAAACACCCTTGTTAACATGTGTTTAAAAATAGCATAAAATTACTACTCTTAAAACTAGAAATTCTAGAACTAGTGAGATAATTAACCTACCAAATTCCTAATATAATCAACTTCAAATGATATGGGATGAATTTTTCTACTAAGTAGAAATTTTTTAGGACTCAATACAAGTGGAATCAACTCAAAAGATCCTTGTTAACATGTGCTAAAGAGTAGCTGAAAATTACTATTGTTTTGCTATATGATTGTTGGGAATCACTGTTTATCTATTTTATTAGCCAAGGCAGAGTTCCTACTAGGTCTATGAATCCATTTATTAATTTTTATGGTCTTATGATAATTATAAAGTTCCTATGGGTGGTCAAGAGTATTGTGGATTAAATCAAAATGCATTTGGATGTTTGTTTCATATTGTTATAGGATCAAGATAGAGTGTTACATTATTGTCCTATTTTTCTATAGGATTGAATCCATGAGCATTATGAGGGTGGAAAGAGAAATATAAAGCTAGGGAAATGTAGTGGAGGGTAATGAAGGTATTATGAGACCTTTTCCAATCCTAGTACCCTTCAGGGGCCCATCTTGCACAAAAACCAATGCACACAATGGTCTTCAATAACTTAGATATGTGCTCTTGGTGAACAATTATTTGAGGGGGTTATTGAGGTTGAAGAAAGGAGGATAGTGGTGGGATAATGAGTTTGAATGACAATTCCAACCCCACAGATCAATAGTAGTACTTGTACACCACAATAAGTTACTCTATTTTTCCAAACAATTAAAGCATGTTAACAATGTAAATTGCATAAAATTGAAATCAGAGAAAAAGGATGAGCTGAATTTTATTGGAAATCTAACCATTGCATTTAAATAAAACCTATTTTGAAATATGAACAAGGCCTACAACCACTATAGTTTATAATTCATGTTCTCAAAGAAAACTACTAAACCAATCATTAGTTTCCAAAAAACATAGATGCAAGAAAAAGCAATAATCTGAGGTCTAACTACTGCAAAGAAAAGTGACTATCTATTTTTGTCTTGCAAATGCAACATCTCCAACCACACTTCCCACAAGGGATGTGATTTAAATACCTATGCAAGAAATTTTCTCAAAAACGAATTCTACTAGAAAAGAAAGGAAGTATTGCTAGCTAGATATAAGAAAGAAGATGCATGAATAAAATACATAAGGGAGAGAGACTAGAGCCTATGGGTTGGGACCTAACCCAAGAGGACTCAACCCTCTAAATATGGATTAGACTGAAAACAATATAGCTTTCATTCACTATCAAGATAATACATAACAAAATACTAGGTGAAGAAGTCTGCTACTCCTCAAAACCTATTCGCCACTAATTCAAACTCCTGATTGGGATGTTAGGACCTTTTATTTATACACAAGACTTGAGGGGAAACCTCCTTGTAGAGGGGGATTGTTTCCCTCTGATTCCCTAAAATTGTGGATTTGGTTTCTTGATTGATTTCAAATTCCAAGGAGGATAGATCCTCTATAAGCCAGGCAAGCTCAAGATCCTCTTTTGGTGGGGAAGACATCCCTACATTTTCTCAATCAATGGAGCTTCAAAATATTCTCAATAACTTCATAATATTCCATTCATTCATTTGCAGGGAATAAGTCAGTAGATTATCTCATTCAAAATTTACTCAAAATTCTCTCAATATTTTACATAAATAAATAATACTAGGCACATAATAAGAAATTGTCTCTAAACCTCCTAAGAACATATTAAAGATAAAAAACACATTATTAAGTGTACAAGGAGAGATTTAAGATAGCCTTTATGTGCCTAAGAAAAGTTAGATGGGAATTAATATGTGTCTAATTTGGAGGCCCATCATACCCCCCTACTGAGATTGTTTCTCATTCTCTAAGAAACCTACTCATCTTCCTTGATATGGTTTTCTTCATGTATGTCTTTTATAACACCACATACTAATGTGGATGTAGCTTCCCTTGCTGCATGGAAGCCTACATGTTCTTAAATTATTTCCATTTCCTTGAGTATAATGGGGTCTTCTTCTTCCTATTTTCTCTTCTCAGCGATTCTTCTTGATGTTTCAACATCTTTTCAAGTCTCTTGAGACTCTATATGTGTTTTTGACAATTTGAACCTTTGATCATGATAAATGAATCTCAACCAACTCTATTTCATCTATTATTGTCTATGTTTTTCTTTGCATGTACCTTTGTCTTCTCTTTCATTTCTTCATCAGTTTTTGTGAGCTTAGTAAGGACCATTACACTCTTCAACAACTTTATACTACCTTCTCCCACCTTGAAGCTACTTTCAGAACCCTTAGATGCAATCTTGTATAAAACAGGGCATCCTATAGTAGTCTTATAACATCCTGTAGAAGCATGTTTGTATCTTGTAGTGGCCTACATGATCTTGTAGAAACTTGTCAGTATCTTGTAGAAGCCAATATGCATGGCAAGAGGTGGTGGTTCCGCCATTTTATTTTTATTTTTACTTATTTTTTAAATATTCTTCTCTCTCCTTTTTTTTTTAACAACATTACATGCAAAACTTTGAGTTAAGTGAGTTGGCCCCACCTATTTTTTTCCTTTTCTTTTTTTTCCTTAATGATATGGCATGCAAAATAAGCTCGAAGTTTTTTGAGTTAACTGAACTGCCCCCCAACTAATTTTTGAGCTTCATGATAACTTCCCACTTTATTAAGCATTTTTTCACTTTTGTCTCATTTATCTCCCACACGTGTGGTTTTCCTTTGGAGAAAAGTTAAGTGACTTGATAGATAAGACTGAGGCTTCTTGCTATCAAGTTTGGCTATAGAAGACCATTTCTTCTCACACTTTTATTTTTTTCTCAATTTAGAATAGGTTTGAAAGGTGAGGTTAGAGAGTTGCAAACATGTGCCTTACCATGATTGTTTTTCTTGTGTGCAGGATGTTGATGTAGACATGGAGGATGCCTTTGATGATACTGAAGCTACATGCGATAATCTACAGGAGGTCCTAATGTTGATAGAATAGTTTTTGGATGTCTTCTATGTTTTCTATTGTTGTTTTTATTGCTTTTTGGTTGAGATGCTCCTGATCTGAGTGTTGTAGTTGTTGATCGACTAGTTGATGCTTGCATGAGGATGCTGCAACATTGATGAAGTTGTTGGATTACTCTTTGAGGTACAAATGTCACTTTCATTAATTCTTTTCATTGGCTTGAATTTTTTTCATTGTTGATTGAAGTTCCATGATTCATGTCATGAAAATATAGGTGCCACCATGGATCATATGCTACTTTTGTTGTTGATCAAGGATCTTATAGTTGCTGAGGACCAGTGCTGGAGTCTCCTAAAGATTCATGATGTTCAAATTTCTTGGTCTTGTGCTTCAAATGTGATCTTACAATGTTTATGGAGGTCACTACAGGACTATGTGTCTTCCTGCAGTAGTCACACATAGTCCTTAGGATAAAAATTCCCTCCAGGTGCTACTTCGAACAATGTTGAAAATTCATGAAAAATTTGTTAACGATGGAAATAGAGCCCTTCTATGATGGAAAAGGGTATGAACTCTTTTGTGATGAAAAATGGTTTAAAAGAGATGAAGGGAAAGGATTTTATTGGATGGTAATGGGAATAAAGGTTAAATAAAAGGTGACATCTAGTGTAGTGGATGGATGATAGGGCTCTTATGGACCCCCTCCCATGTTCCTGAGTGAAAAATTTTCAATATGTTCCTTTTTTTATGTAGATCAACATCCCATAGAAATTTTGGAATAGTATTGTAGTAATATAGGATATTGATAGAATTGGGCATTTGAGGCTAGTAATGGTGTGGAAAAGCATGGAGAGGTTAAGGAATGGATGGAGTGTTCACATAGAACTAAATGGGAGTGTATGAAGGTGAATTTTTATGTTGCTCCTCTGAATGTGTTATCCTTCATTGAATGTCACTGGAACCTTTTTGTACCTGCAGAGGTTTTGGAATGAATAATGCAAGGGTTCCTTTTCATTCCTCTCTGTGTTTGTAATCCACCCCCATTATTCTCCCAAATTTGGAAAAACAAATCCTTTGTTTTTGCTACGGGGTTAAGAAAAATTCTCTGTAATTGAGCTATTGAGGCAGAGATAAGGAAGGAATGATTTGTTAGGACTTCTTGGAAGAGGGAAGGTTTCATAACACAACTCAAAAAAACTAAATTTCCTTCTCTTACCATGCTCAACACATATAATTCATTCTATTTTCATCCCAAAACTTCTACCATAAATTGTTACAGGATGTATTGTTTAAAATAATGAAAGGTGTTTCAGGATTTTTGTCAAAAGTTGGCAAGGAAAATTTTGTACTTACCCTCCCTTTGATGCTCCTCCTTGAATTCTAAGGTTTGGGTGATGTTTTTTCTCAAGATCATGCTCTTTGTAGATCTCTGGGCTTTCCTATAGCATGTTGTGTCAATCTTGTAGCACTTTGTGTCAATCTTGTAGCACTCTGTGTCAAACTCGTAGTAGTTCTTAGACAATCCTATAGAATATTTTTTGAATCCATATCTCTCAAACAGTAGATTAGATTCACTTGATTTTTTTTGATAATTTTTCCATCATCCTTATGCATATCCTCATAAAAAAACCTTTTCCATTGGATGCATGAATCTCGAGAAAAATGGAAAATGGCTATAAGTGATCACGGTCAATTTCTCGGAAACTATGCACTTTATTTTATTGAAATGTCTTGAGCATGTTACTATAATCCCTATGCATCTCCCCATGAAACATATCGACCAATGGATACATGGTTTTTGAGATATGGTAAAAATATTTTATGCCTTGTGTATTTTGGAAATCTTGTAGCCAAACACATTGTTCTTGTAGCATTTTAGTACAATGGGGAAAATGAATGGGAAAGGTGTAGGAATGATGAAAAATGACATGGGGATTCATTATGAAAATAACAAGACATGTATGGACTTTTTCTTAGCCATGTTGAAGCATCTTGGTGCAGGAGGTGGAAAAATCAATGTTGAATACCCTATTCTAAATGCTTGCTTCACTGATCAAATTTTTGTTGCTTGAGCAAGTTGGGAAGACCCTACATATATCAAAGAGAGATACCTAGAGAAAATAATATTTTTCATTTTTCTCTTTTTTTTAGGCCTACTAGTTGTCTCAATGAGGTTTCAACTAACAATTCTGCCTAAGCACCTCAAAGGAGGCTTTCACCTAGGATATTTTTTCTTTTTTCTCTTTTTTTTCTTCCCAACTCACTTATTGCCTTATGAAGGTTTTCAATTAGTGAGCGAATCTCAGGCACCTCAAAGGAGGTTTCTGCCTCATATTTTATTTTTTCCTCTTATTTTATTTTCCTTTTTTTTTCATTCCTCGAACCTACTCTACTTAAAAAAAAAAAAAAATATTTCAAGTATAGGAATACTTCCAATGCATCCATGTGCATAACCAAACAACACATAAACTCATGTGTAGGCTCAAAATATATTCTTTGACATCTACTTGAATATGAGAGACCAACTACTTTGACTTTGATGATGTCAAACACTATTGAAGAGAGTGGTGCTCCTACTTAGTGATTGTCAAGAACCAAAGTTAAATATAATTGTGATTCCCTTGGTTCACTTTCTCACCTGAATCATTCTATATTCCTTATTCTTCTATGCAATTCAAATCTTCTACTATTTTCTTATTAGTCCCTTGAACACATAAATGATCTAATGATAATCATAACATCAATTCTTCAATCTTAGGCTCCAATGGTTGCTCTCCATCAAATGTGGTGCATGATTCTTTAGTATACTTTGGATCTTCTTCTTTTGGATGTTTTCTTTTCAATAGAAGTTAGATAATCTCTTCTTTGCAATACTCTTCCTGATCCAAGATGAATATCATTTGGATCAAGAGGATTTGTTTAGATATTTTGTATCTTAGCATTGTATGTGGGCTGAGTTATTTTATTTCTTGGGTTTGGAAATGGCTGTGCAGGTATTTGAGTGGGAATGGGTCTTTGAAATGGCTGTGGCTGAGGATTTGGTTGTGATAGAGGTGGATAGGATTAATATAATATATTTTGGTATGGAGGTTATTGAGGATGTTGAGGGAAATATGGATCACTGCACTGAGGAGGTTCGTGTTGATATGGATGAAAAGGAGGAATGACATAGTGGGGAGGATAATACCATGAATATGGATCACCCCATTGGGAATTATAATACCATGGAGCCAAGGTGAGGTGTTAGGAGGACACTAAGGTATAAAGTCTTATCGATCTTTGGTGACTCATCAACCTTACTGAGTTTGCATCTAATAACCATTAAAGTGTTTACCAATGAACATTCCTACATGCAAAATTTATTCAAAACTTAATTCAGATACTTGTTTCATGAGATAAAATTTCCTTTATAAGACTGTACAATCTGTAAACCAAGTAACTCAAAAATTTCTCTAAGCACAAACATCTCAAATTTGGTCTTCATATCATCTACAAATTGACAAGCTATAGAATTTGAATCACTGGAAAAAATAACATCATCAACATAGACAACCACCACTAACTGTTTTTCATCATTAGATTTCACATATAAATTACTATTATCTTTTCCTCTTTTAAAACCATACTTGAGCAAATAATTGTCCTACTTGGAATACCAACCCCGTCGGGCTTCCTTAAGACCATACAAGGCCTTTTTCATCTTGGAAACATAATCAAGCTTATCTATCAACATAAAACCATTTGGCTAATCAATATAGACTTCTTCCTACAATTCTCCATTCAAGAAAGAAGATTTGACATCCATCCGATATATCTTGAATCTCTTGAAACTAGTAAAATCCAAAAACATGTGTATTTCCTATAATCGAGCTATAGGAGAAAAGGTTTCATCAAATTCCAAACCTTCAATTTGCACATAGCCTTTGCAAACTAATCTTGACTTGTTTCTTACCACTTCATCATGTTCATTCAGTTTGTTCCTGAAGACCCATTTCGTGCCTATCGCATTGTTGTTTTTTAGTCTAAGAATAAGCTCCCATGTCTGATTTTTCTCAATGTGATCAAGCTCTTCATGCATTGATTTTAACCAATTATCATCTTGGTTTGGTTGAGAAAAATCCTTTGGTTCCATCATAGATAACAAACCTACATGAACTTGAGTAGGAAGATTTAACAACCTTCTTCTTGTCTGCACACCTGAATTTAAATCACCAACAATTTGGTCAGT
Source organism: Pinus taeda (assembly GCA_000404065.3). Taxonomy (NCBI): domain Eukaryota; kingdom Viridiplantae; phylum Streptophyta; class Pinopsida; order Pinales; family Pinaceae; genus Pinus; species Pinus taeda. Next base: position 52,997 of record APFE030853751.1, on the reverse strand, counting down.
TGGATGGTGTTTTTGCACATACCTTGTAGGATCTTTGGATTGAGGACTGAAAGATTCATCATTGTATTCTTTTGAAAATGTCTCCTCATCCTTCTCATGATATTTACTGGTTGATTGTCTTCAAAATCAATATGTTCATCAACTTTAACATCAATACAATTAATTATCCTCTTTGTATTGATGTTGTAGCAACTATAACGCTTGCTATTGTGAGAGTATCCAAAAAAAAAGGACTTCATCAACCCTTGCATTGAACTTACCAATATTTTTGTCATTCATTTTGATATAACATTTTCTCGCAAATACTTTGAAATGCTTGACTATTGCAGGTTTGTCGTACCAAAGCTCATATGGAGTTTTATCACTATTTGGTCTAAAGTGTGATTTGTTGAGAATCACCACTATTGTGTGAATAACTTCAACCCAAAATATCTGTTGAATGTTTATTTCTACTGTCATGGCTCTAGACAACTGTTGAACTAATCTATTGGCTCTCTCTACTACAACATTCTGTTGTGGAGTCTCTGCTACGGTAAATTATATTTTGATGCCATGTTGCTTACAAAAATCATGAAATTTCTTTGAAGCAAACTCACCTCCATTATTTGACCTTATGCACTTGATTTTACAATCTATCTCATTTTTAGCCATGGCTGTAAAGTCTTTAAAATTTTCAAAAGCTTCTGATTTTTCTTTAAGGAATGCAACCCATATCATTTTGTTGAAACCATCAATGATAAGCATGAAATATAGTTTACCTAAAGGTGTCTGATCTCTTGAAGGACCACATAAGTCCATATGTACTAATTCTAATGGTTTGTTTAATGAGTTCTCCTTATATTTGAATGTTACTCACATTTTCTTACCAATCTGATAGCACTTGAAAATAAAATTATCAGGCTTCAAAAGATTTGGCAAATCTCTAACAACATTCTTCTTTCCCAAATTGACAATCTGATCAAAGTTCATATGTCCTAGTCTTTGATGCCACAACCAAATCTCATCATGATCCATATTTGTGTAGGAATGAAATGAAATACATACTTAAACAAAAACACAAAGCTACAACAAAAACTAGGCTTCAATTCATTAATAACAAATATTCAAATTATTTACATGCAAAATGGAAATAAACTAGCCTAACAATGGTAGCTTATCTATGACAAGATATGTGATGGTTATATGCCTTCTGAATTGTGTTACAATGAGGCTCAGAGGCCTTTTCATTATTTATAAATAATGGAAAAGCCTAAACATCCAAAAACTTAACCCTAGGAGATGAAGCACCAAAAGTTTGTGTGCCTCGTTGGGGTTAGTTGGTATATCAACTTCCTAGGGTTGTAACTTTGGCATACAATCTTTGTTTGACATGTACAAAATCTCGTTAGAAAAATTTATTTGAGGACAACAAATTTCTTTTGTAAATCATTGCCTTTGGCAACAATTTTTCTTGTTTTCTAAAAAAACATCATTTAGGGCCTCAAAATGGCTCTGAAAGTTCAAGGCCCGATAAACTGCCAAAAATAGAAAATTGTGTTGCATTTAAGGAAACTGAAAAAAACAATGATGGGGGTTCATGTGGAATATAAGGGTGGCCACCAATATCCACCTGGAGCAATCCTCCCCCCTTAGGAAGTAATTTTCCCCATTGCGTTGAGTGCCTCCATGAGATGGGGAAACTTTTATTGAACTTAGTCCCTTGTGAGCCACTTGCCTTGGTTCAAGAGTTGGACAAGTTTCACAACCCAATACAGTTGGATCTTCTGTTGGTGAGTTTCCTTGATCTATGTGTCCATGATTCGATCAGTTGTGGCTTGTTCCATGCGGTCTAGGTTGAGCATTGTTGGTATTAGCTATTCAGAAATGTCTTATGTGTCTAATAATGGTGGAAGGTATGGCCAAAGGAAGTACACATTGAACATTAGGTGCAGCCCAAGGAATGGGGGAATCTTGATTTTGAAAGAATGGTCTCCCAAAGCCTCATATATGGTGTAATGTTTGTATTGGAGTGGTTGGAGCTTCCGATGGGCTTCGACAAGGCATTCTTTCTACAAATGCAACCAAACTTTGTCACGCACCTAGAACTTATATGGCACCTGATGTTGATCATGTTGTTGCTTGTACTTGGCATTGGATTTATCCAAGATGTCGTGAACATGTTGGAATATTTTTTGGATGTGTTCAATAAACTTGGTTGCATTATTAGCCTCAGAATGTACATGTGCAGATTCTTCTTGTGTAGAGTTGCATGAGGGATGGAAACATCAACCAGACATAATGGTTGAAATCCCAAACCCACTTGAAAGGGACTACAACCAGTAGAGCTATGAAGAGCTACGTTATAACTGTGTTACACATAGGGAAGGATCTCATACTAGTTTCATGGATGCTTGGAGTTGTACATGCATAGTATGTGCATTATCATCCTATGGATGACCTCTGTCTAGCCATCAGTTTGGGGATGGAATGCAGTCGACTTGGTGAGTTTGGTGTCTGATAATGACCAGGAGATCGACTAGAATGTGCTAAGTAACTTGTTATCTTGATATAATATAATGGTCTACGGGATCCAAAAATGTAATCACACTAGTTCAAAGAAGAGTTTGGAATTTCCCTCTACTATGATACTCTTCTTGTAGGCCATCAATATAGCCTTCTTATAAAATATGTGCATGACCACAAATACACAGTCATTACTATGCTTGGTGGAAGGGAGGCTATATAGATAAGCCATTTATATGGATTCCTAGTGTTGGATGGGAGTAGGAAGAGGAGTATACATGCCTTGCTTCTTGATGGTTGTCTTAGCGATGACACAAGTAATGAAGGATCTAATATATTGTTGAACATCCAGTTAGAGTTTTGTCTAATAAAAATATTTCTATAATACGACCACAGTTTTCTCCACACCAAAGTGTCTTGCGACTTAACTGTAGTGCGCCTCCAAAATCAACTTGGAATGCTCGCTTGAAGGAACACAAAGGTGGCTCGGGTAGCATAATAATGTGTCCTAGATGTGGAAGTTTAGAATTTGCTTGCCATCCACTAGCATATGGTATGTGGTGGTAAACTTTGGATCATTTTTGTATAGTTTCATCCATCCAGAGGTCTTGTGGCCACAAGAGTTAAGAATAGTAGTCATTGTTACAACTAGGGGCCTACTTAGGAAATCTACAACATGATTGGTGTTACCCTTCTTGTATTTAATATTCAAATGGAATTGTTGCAAATATTTAGACCACTTATGATGGAGATCATTTGCAAATTCTCTCGTGTCTATATAAACTGAAGATGTAAGTGATCTATGTGGATGACCATCTCCTTCCCTAGAATGTAATGTTTCCACTGTTGGAAAGCCTACATGATAGAATAAATCGCTTTATCATAGGTGGGGTATTTCTGAATTGTGTCAGAAAATGTCTCACTGTGATAGGCCATCAGACACCCTTAATAAGTTTAAACCACACCAATAGCATACTCAAAGGCGTCTATCTCAATTTGAAATGGTTGTTGTAGGTTTGGCAATGTGAGTACTAGTGCATAGAAAAGGAAGTGCTTCAACTCAATGAATGCTTTTTGTTGGGACTCAGACCAGGGAAATTTTTCTTTTTCTCTTCCCTTGGTAACCTAAATCAAAGGCCAAGTCATATGACATAATCCCAACATGAGCCTACGATAAAATTGGCAAGGCCCAAAAAGTTGCAAAGCTATATTATAGTGGTCATGGTTGTCCAATCCCAAATGACTTGGATCTTAGTCGGATCCACATGCATGTATTTCTCATCAATGATGTAACCTAGATATTATACATGGCTCATGCCAAAGGTACATTTATCCAAGTTGGCACCTATTTTGTGCTGCCAGAGGGTTTGAAGGACCTGTCAAATGTGTTACAAGTGTTCTTCCCAAATCTTGTTGAAGATGAGGATCTCCCTACATCCTAGATAGAAACTAGATACAAACAAACAATCAAGATAATTCCTTCCCTGAATCTATTGTTTCTTGAGTCATAAGCTAACAAGGTGGGAAAAAGAAATTCATACCTTATTATGACATTGTTACAGATCCATTTGGGCACATCAACCACAAACTACAGATCAATACTATTAGGGTCCATCAGACCCTAATTCAGTTGTCACATGCCCTAAAGAAGTCAACCATTAGAATGCCTAGATTCCTAGCAAGTTCCATGAATGAAATCATCCAAAAATTGCCTCTAAGAAGATCAATGTAGGTAGGTCATCATTAGGGTTCACTACAATGCAGACCATACATTGATAGGGTGATATGTAGTGCAATTAAGCCCTCATTGGCTTGCGCTGGGTGAATTTGAGCGAAATTGCATTGGGGTTTGGGAATATTCTTATCCATTGGATGAATCTAGAATTTTCCTGAGTTGATCTACTCCTTTGAGCTCATATTTGGATGAGGTAGGGAGTTAAGGAACACCAATCTCTTTATCCCTTCCTCCATGGAACCAAATCCGAAGTTTGGGAGGGCACTCATTATCACCATTTATGGCATAACTTCCTTCATTCACCTATAAAAGGACCACTCATCTAAGTGATCAAGGGTTGGAAATCATTGAATTATAGGGAGATGTTAGTATGAGACTTGAGTTGATTCCAAGTATTGTCTTCTTTAGCAACTTTGAGTAGTTTCTTGTGCAACTTTGACCCAATGGTTTCTTCTAGAGCATCAACCCAACAATTTCTTATGGAACTTTGACCCAACATATTGTTCTATAACTTCAACCCAACAGTTTATTCTAGAACTTCAACCCAATAGTTTCTTCTAGAAATTTGACACAACATATTCTTTTGGAACTTCAACCCAAAAATTTCTTCTGCAACTTCAACCCCAACAACTTTACAACACTTTGACTTTCCCAACAACTATAGATCCCTTACACAAGAGAGAGAGAGAGAGGCCCAAAATTTTGAACTTTATCTTCTTCTTCTTTTTCGTTCTTATCCAACTTCTATCTTGAGGATATTGAACTTGCTTGAGAGTGTGTCCAAATGAGGTTGAGTTCCTTCTTAGATATAGTCTTTTGAGGGGTACAAATTGCTATCTTTAGGCTGACTTGTCCCTTCATGTAGGCTAACTTGCTGCTACTTGTTTGACAAGGCCTTAGAGGGTATTTGACTGTATTTTTGACTCAAACAAACTTTCTTTACAATATGTAACATACCCAAAAGGGGTCTTCCATACATGACAATGACTCATTTGACTTGTAAACTCAATAGCAAGCCCTAAAAGCACTCAATGGGTGCTTAACCTAAAAATAAATTTTCCTTGAGCATGAAACCCATGCCTCGAGAATTACAATTAGAAATTTATTTTCTCTTTACATAAAATACATAAAATCATGATTACATATGTCATTATGAAGACCAAACCTACAACATCTTCATTTCTATTGTGGCATTGAAGATAGAATGATGGTCCTTCAAATCCATATTTGATTAATTATCGCAAGGGTGCACTTTTGGATGAGTAGCCAAAGAAAATATGCTACTTCATGCCAAAGGTTTTGATACCAAATGCACTGCTAGACTTTCTGAAAGGGTATATATGTGTTCCCTACGATAAGAGAGTAAGCTTCCATGGTGGTGAACATACCATTAGGTTTTTAACCCCAATAGAGTTTGTTTGATCCTATTTAAATTAAAAAATTTCTCTTTTGAATATCTTCCCATAATCGATTTGCGTTAATGATGTTTTAATCCTCCTAATAAGGCCAATGATCCTTATCCTTATAGGTTCTCTAAGGGAGTCAAGACAATTTTATTTCCAATAGTCAACAACATTGATGACATGATGGGCTTGCATGGAATATTTGATATGTAAGAGTGAACCATCATTAATTAATATGTGAAGTTGCTACCATGAGTCCTCCCAGAAGAGGGTTGACTTTCCCTCTTGAATCTCCCGAAAATTGTGTTGTTAATCAAGTCTTTAATAGTGTTGGCATGATTCCAAATGAATGATCCTTACATGAGGGAGGTGGATCTAATTTGTTGCTGGAAAGAAATTTTGTGACTATATTTATGATCCCATAGTTGCTTATCGAAGATATTTACAACCTTTTATCTATTGAAGTGTTAAAATACGTCACTCCAGACATCAACACCTCGAACTTGTCAGCATATAGCGAGAAGTAATGGGAATGTTATCCCAAGGTTTATAGCCAGATGAGTAGGGATTGAATCCATGCCAGGATCAATGCAACTCAACCCTCTCATTCATTAAAGAATTTGCAGCTTGCTAGGAATAGCCTTGCAGCTAGCAACCCTGACAAAAGAAAGAAAAACAAAATACAGACTAACTACCCTAACCCTAGACACCAGATAAGAAAATAAACTACAATGTTTCTTATACAAGAAAAAATAAATATATTGTACCCTGTCCTATTTAAAAGTGGAATATTCAATTTTTTGAATTGATTGGTCGAATAAGTGGAAGTTTCTTTTAAATATTATTTCTTGTATAGTTTAATTGTTTCTTTTCACATATAGATTCATGAAATTGAAATATTAATCAATTAAATGAAATATAAAGTTAATGATATATTGAATAAAATTCTCTAAACAATTATTAACCATAAGAAATGATGCAATATAAAAATTCAAAAATTAACTTATAAATAAATTATAAACAAAATATAGAATAAAACTAAAAGAAATTAATTCTAAAATAAAGTTAACAATGTAAATAAAGGAAAATATAAGAATTGATTGAAACTGACGAAATATCTTTCAATGGGAGAGATGGAAGACGCGTAGTGTTTTAGAGAGCTTCAAAGTATGACCATAATGGAGGGCCGCAGAGGAGGGAGCTCCGCTCCCTCCTATAAAGAATCCATTGCCAGCAGAGGCAAGTCACATTTGGATAATGTTAGAGGATCAGAGAAGGAAGAAAATAGTAATAATGAAAAGGGGAAAAATGGGGCCAAGTGCAAGGAAAATAGCAACACAAAGGACAAGGAAGAAGAAGAGAAAAACCAGGCAACAAGGGAAAAAAACAAAAGGGACCTTGCAGACCTAGAACGGAAATCACTCCTAAAGTAGTGTTAAATAATCTTGCACTGCAGGAGCACAAGGAACATATGGAAACTTATGCCATAATATGTAAATTCATGGGATTATGGCCCACTGAAAAAGCTTTATAGACATGGATAAAGTATCACTAGAAACCCAAAGGCTACATCGATCTTCATCTAGGGTCAAAGGGTTTCTTCACCATAGTGTTTACAAATATCAAAGACAGATAGAATATTCGAAGGAGGACCCTACATTTTGGTAGCAACGGGTCTCTATATGAGGCCTTGGGTGATGAATTTTGTTCCAGAGCGGGAGACTTTCACTTTAGTTCCTGTCTGGGTAACGCTCTATTCTCTTCCTCTTGATAACTGGCAAAATGCATCGCTTGAGGCCATAGCCAACAAACTAGGTCGTTTTGTCAAAGCTTCGGAAGCCACAAGAAGGGGAAATATAATTCTTATGCAAGGATTTGTGTGGAAATGGATTTATCAGGAGCTCTTCCAGAGAAAGTCATCCTGGAAGGTTTTGATGAGGAATGGGTGCAAACGACGGACTATGAGCATATTCCATTCAAATGCTATAAATGCCATGAACATGGACACTTGATCAAATATTGCCCTCTCAGTAAAGCAGAACACAAAAGCAAACTTAATACAACAAAGGATACTGAAAGTTTTTAGAAAGTGGCAATCAAAGGAAAAGGAAACAAAAAAGGGCCAAAGCAACAAAATAATGAGGGGCAAAAGAGCAGCCAGAATAAGTTTCAAGTACTGGAAGAGAGTGAAGAAATGCTAAATGAAGATCAATCTATGGAGGAAGGCCCTAATGAAAAGGAGAAGGATGAAAGCCACAACCCAACACAAAATACTGATAATAAGGAAGAAACCATGATGAATGGAACATAATTAGCGATGGATCAGGAAATGTCCCAGAGTGAAACAAATTTGGAAGATCATGAACTTCAGGAAATTCTGGAATAAAGAAAACATAGATCTGGAAGGTTTCTTGAAGCAGGGAACCACAATGGGGATAGATTCATTACCTCAAGATGAATGCAATAGAATACAACAATTGTTTTTATGGAAAACTTAGGAAAGGGGGTGAGATAAAGGAAAAAGCATCGACAAGAAAGAATGCAGAGGGGTGAAGATAATGAAATCAACTCTAGGATTAGCTACTTGAAATGAAGGAAGGAAGAGGGGTAGGAAAAAGCAGAAGGAGCTCTTAATGGAGTATGGAAAGCTGATGATAGACTCAGGTAAGATGAAAGACCTAACTAGTTACTCCTTTACAAATCTTTAATTATGAAGTTTACATCATGGAATATAAGAGGTCTACTCAGTAAAAGAAAGCAACAAATTCTTAGTTTTAGAATGAAACAAGACATGCCAGACATGATCTTCATCTAGGAAACAAACCATCCAGAAAATAAAACTAATCCATAGCAAATGGCTCAATAGATTTGAGTTCCTAGAAGTTAAAGCACAAAACTCAGCTGGGGGCATTCTCAGTCTATTGAGCCCCCTAAAAATAAACATAATAGATGCAGAGGCATCCAGAAATTACTTATCAGTAGTCATTCAACCAGTGGGGGTTTCAGAAACCTTCCTGATCACTAATGTTTACGGTCCTCAAAGAATAGATGATAAACTCAAATTGCTAGAGTCTCTCATGGATCTGTTTGGTCAATTTAGTGTGATCTAAATTGCTATTTAAAATGTCAACCCGGGGTTCGTAAACTGACGAAGTGAAGTGTACTATATGTACTAGATAACCATTTCCTTAGGATTTTGTTGTTTTAAGCTTTTTAGTTTGTTTTTGGATTTTATTTTTTCTTAATGTGTGGTGATGAAAGTGAATGTGAAGTGTGGAGTGTAAATGGTGATGATTTCTAAACTTGAAAAATGCTCAAAAGAAAGCTTTACAGTAACTGAAATGAAATCAATTCTTAAGAGAAAATAAAATGCATCAAAAAGCGAACTAATGGCAATGGCCCAATATCCTTGCTGCTGAAAATGAAAAGAAAGCAAAAACTTGAAAAACAACTCAAACTTAAAGTAAAGCAGCTAATTCACACTACTTGAGCTTTTTAGATCCTTTACCCCTTGGCTCAATCTACCTTGGAGAAGTAATCATGAGCATAACAAGCAATATGATATTTAACTATTCAAGAAAGTAAATTGCATAAGGAAACTAATCACACTACTTGAATTCTTCAAATCCTTTACCCCTTAGCTCAATCTACCTTGGGGAAGTAATTATGAACATAACAAGCAATATGATAACCAAATGTAAAAAGAAATTAATCACACTACCCAGACTCTTTTAGTTCTTTACCATTCAGCTCAATCTACTTTATGGAAAGTAACTATGAGTAAGTAATATGACATCTAAATCACACACAGTTATTAATCTTCTGATCTCCTGCTGATATAGTCATTTGACCACAGAAAGAAATCATAAATTGTTAAGCAGGATGATATATAACTAGCAGAAAAAGAAATAAACAAATAACAACTTGAAAAGGACAATGCTGAATGTAAATTGCAGGTAAAAAAAGGTTAGCAGGAAGGACAAGATTATCACATATGCCAAAATTTATTAAAGAAAATGAAAGATTGCTTGGGCTGCCTAAAAGAATCCTGCAAAAAGCACTGATTAGTTTTCAAAGACAAAGATATGAACAACAGAAACATAAAGAAACATATTATGTACAAACTAATGACAAAACAAAAGCATAATGAAACTAAACAAATACTTTACAGGGCTTCAGTATGCAGGGGCCCTCTGCCACTTCAGCCAATGAAATGATCACAAGACTATCTTCAGAAAGGTCTACTCATGTATTCAAATCAGCAACATATAAAACAGTGGGATGATATAACCAGCAGCGTGCAGAAATTACATAACAGTTTAGAAATTCTATGCATCCAAAAGTCTCTTTACAGCGTTTGAAAATGCGTTATTTATAATGTAAAATTCCTACAGTTAACTAATAAACTACTTATGCTATTAACTGCGTGTCATAGACACGTAGATCTCTACAGCCGAGATCTAGTGTAACTGTCATTATGCTTCGTAAATCTTTGGAGAGGTTGGCTGTTAGATTTATCATTCAAGAACGATCCTCAGGTGCGCTGGAGCCTCCGTGAGCTGGGAACTAGGCCACGTATCATTCACGTGCCCAAAACAATGACGTGCCACCGCTGGACTCTTTGGTTGGCCACGTCTTTGACTTTGGTTGACCCGGCCTCAAAATGATGATTTGGCCGGTTTGAAGGGACACGATCCATGTGCATGCCATCTGGAGCTTGCCCATATAGCCTGTTCCTTCAGAAGACACCTAGAGCATAGCCTTTAACAAAATGGCTGCGGAATCCTGTGCTAGGTGCGGAAACCTGTGGTAGCTGCGGAAAATGACAAGTTTCCGCAGCTGCATGAACAAAAGACTAAACCAAACAATAGACATCAGTATAGTCAGAAAACCATATAAATAGTCCTTTTTAAACTATAATGCAATGATTCAACCACTGGATGAGTGAAGTAAGTGGAGTATGAGGGTTAAGAGGGTGTGTAGGAAGGTGCAAGGTTGAGGCTCAACATACCCCCACTGTGAAGGTGTTGCATGTCCTCATGCAACCAAAACTGAGTGATTTCCCTTTTAATCTACATGCTCCGAGGCCTCTGCAAGGACATCTAGTCCTCTTTTCTTTTTCCTTGATGCCATCGACATCATCATCCTTGGTTTTCTAACCAGACATTTAATCTTGAGATTGATTAGAGCCTTGTTTAGCTTTTTGCATCTCTTTTTCAGTCTTCTATTCTTCTTCTGCCACAGTCCTAAATGGAGCATGGTATTATCATGGACCATTTTGTCCACTTTACCCTGCTCTTTGAGTGTTTCATTTTCTTGTATTATGTGTCTATTTAGGACTTCCATTTCAAACACTTCTTGTTTTAGAGACTGAACCTGTGCATCAAGTGGCAAAGAAGTGCTAGGTCCTGCAGCTGATTGATCTAGTGATTGCAGGTAATTGTATACCTCTTACTGGTTAGGATCCACATCAGGTGATTTTCTTTGTTTGAACTCAAAATCTTGTGGAGGAGGACTACCTGCTCCTTCTTTCCGAAAAGGAATTTCCTCTCGTGGAGGGCTTATTTCTAGGCTTGGATCTTCTGGTGATTTCTCAAGTATTTCTTCACTTAAGTCAATAATGTGGGACTGCTCTCCCTTTGTTTTCTTCCATTTTCCCTTTAACCGGGAGCTTCTTCTCAAGGATGAACTCACAACTGTCTTCTATGCACTTTGTTTCCCTTTCTGCTGTTTCTTAGCCAAGGCAACAGCTTTTAGATCCACTAGCCTTTCTGACAGAGGCTAGTAGTCCTCTTCCAATGATTTTTCAGGTGATGGAGAGATTTCTTAAGTGATTACTTTGCCCTTCTCTTTCTTTTGTTTCTTATTCTTGGGTGGTCTTCTTCCTCTTTTTGGGCAGTCTCTTCAATTTCTTTAAGAGGGGAGTCTTGGGCTGTAGCATTTTTATCCCTCCTCCTACTTTTCCTTGGGATTTTTGATGGGTTACTTCCAGAGGCTTCAGCTGGCTCTTGGAAGTAGTTCCTTGTTAGAAATTGATCCCAAGTATCCTTAGATTTATTTAACTGCTCCTCAATCAGAATTCTTATGAGCCTGTGATGATAGAGATGTGGCTCAATGTTTCCTACATGCTTTTGAACCGTGACACTCATTTTCTTTAAACTTGCTAACAGAAAATGTGGTAAATTGAGAACATGTCCATCTATAAAATTCATCATTAACCTCACATGGTATATGTACATAGAGCCAAAACGGCCCTCACATGTAATAAATTTATGTATAACCAACAATAAACCAGACCATTCTTCTTTCAAGACATGCATAGGGATACCTTGGGTGAAAACTGTGGTATCCATACCTTGATTGCACAACATCGTTCTCCAGATTTGGTCATCTACGCTCCTATTTTTGAACCATCTTTCTCCGTCTTGAGGCAGGCCTGTAGCTGCTGCTATTGTGGCCTCGGTCACCGCAAACTTTAAGTCTCCCACCTCTATTGTCTTTCCGCTAAAGGACCTTGCAAAGGTTTTAGTCACTTCCTTATTATACCCTTTGAATTTTTGAATAAACCGGAGCCATTTGGCTTTCTTTAACAACTCCTTGACTTGGGGATAACCTTCCAAGTACTTTGATCCTTCCGGCTCGGCTCTCAGCAGTTTTCCCATTCTCAGCCTTAAATTCACTGAGGGTTTTTATCTACGTATGAGGGTTAAGGAAGAAAGGCTCTGTCACAGAGTTTTTAGGAGAGACTATAGCAGCTGTAATCGGGGTTTAGAATGGCTGCAGTGGCTGTAGTCACAGCATTAAGCAAAGCGTATTGACTGTAGTTGGAAACAGAGGGAATGCTCGGACCACAGGAAGAACAACAAGTGAGCACGGGTGACTGTGATCGAACTTATGGAATGAACATGAGTATATGCGGGGATTATTATGGCATGAGTGGAGTAATGACTTGATTTTCCCGAGTTTTAGGTGACTTCATGTGAGGTTTACACGTCTCAAGTAGACGGCTGCGGGAATTATGGCTTGTAAGAGTCGTAATACAATAGGTCACGTCTTAGGAGTACGAGTCATAAATAGAAGTAGAGTCATTTTTGAGTTTGAACTCGGGTAATCATAAGACTATTAGGGAGAGTGAATGCAAGGTGTATGGGATGGTATTATAGAATATGAATGGTAGTGGGTGGTTAATTAAATCATTTCACATAGAAGAACCGATCATGGGTTAATAACTATACATAATGATGACTTGAAGTGTTGTTTGATAGAGAGTTTTGATCATACCTTTGGACACTTGTCATTCTTTGCTTAAAATTTGTAACCAGTTGCTCCTTTTTGATATTTGATGATGCCCCATGTCCTTAGCTCACGTACACCTGCATTGCATGCTTTTGGCACTAATATTTGATTTTATTTTGAAACAGAGTGATGCTGGCTGTGGAAATCGTTTCTAGCTGCGGAAATAGGTTCCAGCTGCGGAAACTGAAACAACACCCCCTGATCTGCACAAAGATAGTTTAGAGGAAAATAGCTGAATGAAAAATAGTCCTGAAAAGGGGACTTTATTGATGAAATGGAATGGAATGAAAATGGAATGAGAATGGAGTGAGAATGATGATGAAAATGAAATGGAAATGGAATGAGTGAATGAGATGGAATGAAGATGGAAAGAACATGAGAGGAGTTTTTTTTTTTTTTTTTAATATAGAGTGTCAGGTGCCCCTGATTTTCACTCCATATTTTGTGTATAAGACTGCCAATCCATGATCGGTTTTCAAGCTTATACATCTTTCTTTTTTTTCTTTTTAGAAACCACAAGAAACCAATATTAGGCTGATGGGGGAGAAGGATACTTCTCCACTAGGCTTATTGCAGAATTCTCTTGGAATATTTTGACAAACTCTTCTCTGGAAAGTGGCTTATGATAAACTTTCAATCGGTGGCCATTCACAATAAAAGGAGTTTGAGATTCATCAATGGTCTTGATTCTTACCGCTCCATTGTCAAAGACTTTATCAATCTCATATGGTCCAAGCCAATGAGTCTGAAAATTTCCTTTGAAGTCTTTAAACTTGGAATCAAACAGTAAGGCCCAATCTCCTTCTTGAAACTTTCTCTCTTTAATATATCTGTCATTCCACTTAGCTCTTTGATGTTGAACTAGATTAGTTCTTAGGATTGCATCTTGTCTGATCTCATCTAGCTCATTCAACTGTTCCATTCTGTGCTTTTGGGCTTCTGATAGATTCATCCCCAACTGAACTGCCATCTTGAAGGTCTTGACTTGAAACTCAATGGGGAGCAGGACTTCTTTCCCATAAACAAGTTCATAGGGAGAATGTCCTGTTGTGTTCCTCCATGTAGTTCTGTAGGCCCATAAGGCTTCAGGAAGCCTTTCTGCCCAATCTCTTCTATGGAGATGAACAGTCTTGGTGATGATGCTCTCAAGAACTTTAATTGTAGATTCCACTTGACCATTTGCTTGAGGATGGTAAGGAGTAGATTTTCTATGCTTGATTTTATATTCTTCCATCAGTTTCTCCATCAATTTAGATGTAAATTGACTTCCCTGATTTGTCACAATTTCTCTTGGGACACCAAAGCGAGTAAAAATATCCTCAAAAAGAAATTGAACAACTGAATTTTCAGTGGCAGAAGGCAATGCCTTGGCTTCTACCCATTTAGTGACATAATCAGTGCAAACCAATATATATTCTTTTGTCTAGATGGTGGATTAATTGGTCCAATGAAATCTAAAACCCATTTTTCAAAGGGTTCGATGAGTACCTATGGCTGTAATGGCATTTCATTTGAAAGAGTCGGTCTCCCAACTCTCTGGCAGCTATCACACCTTCTGACATATTGTTTTGCATCTTTGAAGAGAGAAGGCCAATAATATCCTAAAGAAAGGATTTTATAGGCCGTCCTCTTGTCAGCAAAGTGTCCACCGCATGGTTCATCATGACATGCCTTGAGGATGTCAGGTATTTCATCTTCCCAAACACATCTTCTGATCACACAATCTAGCCCTGTTTTAAACAATTCATTAGAAATCCATGAATAATTTGAACTCTCCTGAATAATTTTCCTTTTCTCATTAGGAAATAAGTGTGGAGGTAGCTTCCCTGTAACCAAATAGTTAGCAATATCTGCATACCAAGGAGTCTTAGTAGTTATTGCAAACAAATATTCATCTGGAAACTTATCCACTACAGGAGAATCTTCGTTAGTATTTTGGATTCTAGACAAGAAATCAGCTACCGTATTTTGTTTCCCTGGTCTATCCAACACAGTAATATTGAATTCTTGTAAAAGTAAAAGCCATCTTGTAACTCTGCAATTAGTAACAGGTTTTTTCATGAGATATCTAATTGCAGAATGATCCGGATGGACAAAATTTTCGTAGCCTGTTATATAATGTCTAAACTTGTTAATTGCATGAACAACAGCTAAGAACTCTTTCTCAGTCACAGTATAATTTAACTCGGTGAGAGTCAAAATTTTTACTGGTGTAATAAATGGCATAAGGAACTAAATCCTTTTGACCCAACACAGCTCCTAGAGCTGTATCCGAAGCATCTATAGAAATATGGAAAGGAAGTTTCCAATTTGGCCCTCTCAAAATGGGTGCTTCAGATATTCTTGTTTTCAAAGTTTCAAATGCAAATCGACAATTAGGATCCCATTTGAATTCACAGTCTTTTGTAAGTAATTTGAAGAGTGGAGATGCTATTTTGGTGAAGTTTTCAATAAATATTCTATAATATCCAGTAAATCCAAGAAAACTTCTAACATCTTTTTGACAATTTGGAATAGGCAACTTGGAGATGACTTCAACTTTTGATCTATCAACTTTAATCACATCCCCTGAAATATGATGTCCTAAAACAATTCCTTCAGTAAACATCATAAAGCATTTCTCATGACTTAATGAAAGGTTTGTTTCCTTACATCTTATAAGGAATTTTTCCAAATTCTCTAATGCCTCTTCAAATGAATTACCATAAACTGTAAAATCATCCATATAAACCTCTACACAATCATGAATTAGATCAGAAAAAATTCCTAATACTGCCCTTTGAAATGTTGCGGGTGCATTACATAATCCAAAAGGAAGCACTCGGTAAGAAAAAGTTCCCCATGGATAGGTAAATGTGGTCTTGTCCTGATCTTTAGGTGCTATCTGAATCTGATTGTAACCACTAAAACCATCCAAAAATGAGAAATACTTTTTGCCTGCTAAAGTATCTAA
>APFE030853751.1:0-33002 GCA_000404065.3 Pinus taeda | reverse complement strand
ATAATCATAAGTTCGACACACGACCTCAAACTCAAATAGAAATGTTTCAGGGTCCTCATTTCTTAACCCATGGAAGTTTGGGAGGATAGATGGTGAGATTTTTTTCATTGTGGCTCGGGAGTCCTCATCGACTATAGGAAATCCGAATGAGTTATCTCCATCCCTATTTCCCCCAATGTTACCTCTACCTCCTTCATTATTTCCTCCTCCTCCTCTACCTCTACCTCTACCAAATCTTGTTGCTCCTTCTTCTATCATGGTAGTTTCCTCGGAGACTTCAGAGTCCTCTGGTTCCTCTACCAAGGGTGAATGAGGAGGAATTTCTTCCTCTTCTTCCTCAGGTGATTCTATTTCTTCAATTACAATTTGTTTCCCTGTAGAAGGAAGGAAAGGATCTCTTCCTAATTCAGATTCGATGGATGGTGTGGGAGAGTCAACTATTGCCTCTTGAATTCCAGGAATCCTAGGGCTAGGAGTGTGAGTTGGAGATGATGGAGGTGTCTCTTGTTTATTCCTTGAAGTAGATGGAGTTGTAAAAATCGAACTCTTGGCTCTAGCTAAAAACCTTCCCCTAGAATCTCTTGCTCTATGCATGTCATTTTTTATTTTTCTTCAAGTTGGGTTAATAATTCTCTTTCTGATCTTCCAGGTCACTCTAGGTGCAAGAAGAGAGCATACTCAACAAACTATTAAACCAATAACTTTCTCTTTTCTAATCCTCCAGATCACATTAAGTGCAAGAGGAGAGCATACTTTGAGATGTTATCACTTTTCCTTCCTTGAAATTTTCTTGTTTTTTTATTTTAGAAATTGGCTACCTAATTTCACTTCCCTGGAAACAGCGCCAAAATGTTTGGTCAATTTAGTGTGATCTAAATTGCTATTTAAAATGTCAACTCGGGGTTTGTAAACTAACGAAGTGAAGTGTACTATATGTACTAGATAATCATTTCTTTAGTCTTTTGTCGTTTTTAAGATTTTTAGTTTGTTTTTGGATTTATTTTTCCCTAATGTGTGATGGCGGGGATGAAAGTGAAGTATGGAGTGTAGACGGTGATGGTTTCTATAGCGATTTTCTCAAACTTGAAAGTGCTCAAAAGAAAGCTTTAAAATAACTAAAATGAAATCAATTCCTTAGAGGAAATAAATGCATCAAATAGTGAACTAATGACAATGGCCCAGTATCCTTGCTGCCGAAATGAAAAGAAAGTAAAAACTAAAAGCAACTCAAACTTAAAGCAAAACAACTAATTCACACTACTTAAATTCTTCAGATTCTTTACCCTTCAGCTCAATCTACCTTGTGGGAAGTAATCATGAACAAGTCAAGCAATATGATATCTAAATGGAAAGAAAGTAAATTGCATAAAAGAAACTAGTCACACTACTTGAACTCTGCTGGTCCTTTACCATTCAGCTCAATCTACCTTGTGGAAAGCAACCATAAGTAAGCAATATGATAACTAAATCACACTATAGTTAGTAATATTCTGATTTCTTGCTGATAGAGTCACTTGACCATAGAAAGAAACCATAAACTGGTGAGTAGTATGATATCTAAATAGCAGAAAAATAAATAAGCAAATCACAACTTGAAAAGGACAATGCTGAATTTAAACTTCAGAAAATGAAAGTTAGCGGGAAGGACAAGATGATATCATATGCCAATAGTTATCAAAAAGATGAAAAATTGCCCGGACTGCCTAAGAAAACCTGCAGAAAAGCACTGATCAGTTGACAGCTCTAAGAAAACAAAGGTGAAAATATAAACAGCAGAAACATCAAACAGTATATTATGTACAAGCTAATGATAAAAACAACAACATAATAAAACTAAATGAAAACTTTACAAGGCTTTAGCATGCAGGGACCCTTTGCCACTTCAGCCAGTCAACAAGTAATCACACGGATGAACTCAGAAAAGTCTTCTCATGTATTAAAACAACAACATATAAAAGCAACAATGGGGTGATAACCAGCAGTTTAGAATTCACATAAACAGTTCAGAATTCACATACATCAAAAAGCTTTTTTACAGCGTTCATCGACGCGTTATTTATAATGCCAAAATGCTAAAGCTAATTAACAAACTCCTACGCTATTAACTGTTCTGCTAAAGACACGTAGATCCCTTCAGCCGAGATCTAGTGTAACTTTCATCATGTCTCTTAAATCTTCGGAGTGGTTAGCTATTGGATTCAGGTCTCGGGAACGATCTGCAGGTGTGCTGGTGCCTTCGTGAGCTGAGGACTGTGCCATGTAACATTCACATGCTCAAAATAGTGACGTGCGACCGCTGAACTCTTTGGTTGGCCTTGTCTTTGACTTTCGTTGACAGTGACCTTCCATGGATGATTTGGCTGATTTGAAGGGACACGTTCCATGTATCTGCCACCTGGAGCTTGCCCATGTAGCTCGTTTCTTCATAGGACACCTGTAGCACAAATTTTAACAAAATAGCTGCAGAATCCTGTGCTGGCTGCGGAAATCTGTGCTGGCTGCGGAAACTAACAAGTTTTCGTAGCTGCATGAAAAAAAAACTAAACCAAACAACAGTCATAAGCATAGCCAGAGAACCATTTAAAAAGTCCTTTTTAGACTATAATGCAATGATTTAACAACTGGGTGAATGAAGTGAGTGGAGAAAGAAGGCTGAGAGGGTGTATAGGAAGGTGCAGGTTTGAGGCTCAACATATGTACTACTCCATTTGGTGGCTTTATTGTTAGTTCAAGAATGATGGGTGGCACAACTTCTGACGAATTTGTTGTCGAACTACTAGGTTGATCTGTAGCCTTGTTGTTCGATGTCTGTGGATTCCCATAATCTTTATTCCTTGTCGATATCAAAGCATCGTTTTGTTGTTTTGAAATGGACAACATAAGCACTTGGGATGGGGAAGCATGATTGATAGCAACCAAATTGGTTTTTGGGTTTGGAAATGGATCAGTCAATACTGCCGAGGTGCTTGAAGTCTTCAAGAACTTTGTGACCGCAGCTTGATGTGGACAATTTTTTGTATAATGGTCCTCATTACATATGAAGCATGGTTGATTAGGTTTCTTTCGCCCAGTAGGGTTTCCAGAATATTTCTCAGGAGTCGAATCTTCCTATTTCTTCCTTTTGTTTTTCCCTTTCTTCTTGCCCTCTGGTTGTTTTGGTTCCTTGCCCTTGTCAGATGACACAGCATTAACCTCTAAGGTAAGAAGTTTGTCATTTTCTTTTTTACTAGAAACTGCTAGGGCCTTACCAGATGGAGCCTTTACGGTTTGCGTACTTGAGGTGCCAATCATGCCATCGCCGACATGAGTGTCCTTGTTTGATTTAGGAGGGGGAGGAACAAAAAATTATGGTCTAGGAGCATCAGGAATTTTGTCATAGAGCATGCCAGACTGAGTATAGATCAAGTAAAGATATTGTGCATGGGCAATGAATTTCTCTTCAGTGAAAACTCCTCCCTTGGCCACATCTTCTGTAATAGAAGGTAATAATGTCTTAATAAACAAATCAGCTAGAAGCTAATCAGGAACATATGTCTTTACCATTCAGCGATGACGTTGTGACTCATGAACATGATCAGATATGTGAGTGGTTGTTGTCTGTTTAAAATTGATAAGAAGCTTTGTTCCTGTTTCATACCTTATGAGTACCTGAAAGTGGGTTAAAAAAGTAGTTGAGAGGGTGCTAAAGTTGTCAAACAAAGCTCTAGGCAATTCAATGTACCATTTTGCTGTCGAACCAGCTAACATTCACTGAAAAAGGCGAAGCCTAATCGAATCATCATTGAGGGTGTTAGATGAACACCACAAATGAAAAGTCATTACGTGATTCGATGGGTCTTCACCCGTATTTCCATTAAATTTAGGAATATCAGAGGGAAGTTTATGAGGAATCACTGGACACCAAGGGGCGTAAGCAATTGGATCATTTGTCAGCTGGTTCAGATCTGGTAATTCTAAAGTTGCTACGAAAGGAAATTGTTGATTCAAGTTTGGCGAAGCATACTTAGGATAAGATGGGATTGCCTGAGGAGTAGGTCTTTACATACCAACATAATGTATCTGATGCTGATAACTTTGATAAGGTTGATTGGCATAACCATTATAATATGATTTTTGGTAACCGTTTTGAAAATACGGTCGCCCATTACCTATAAAGCTTTGTTGCTCAGGTCCTTGGTAAGCTTGCTGGAGTTGTGGTTGTTGATATTATATCAGCCATGGTTGTTGGACCATTTTCTATTGTCCAATACTATATGTTTTGACCAAGATGAGGGGTGATAGTACCCGTTTGAGCTTGAGTCGCTCCAGTTAAGGAGTCACCAATCTAAGGTTGTGATTGAGTCGCAGAGACAAGAGGCTGTTGTATTACAACCTGAGAGACTTGAGGTTGACATACAATAGGCAGCGCTTGTACTTGCGACACATTCACAATAGCAGGTGTAGTGGGAATGTTCGACACAGGTTGATTTGGTTGCATTGAATATACAAACCTTGGTTGTTGAGGCAGTATTGGTACCCAACCACTGGATGCAATTCTAGTTTGACCCACATTTTGTTGTGAACTCTCATATGGTTGTTCACCCGGAGGGAACAATGAAAAGGCATAATTCCCCCCATATGGTGGCAATCTAGTGTGCAAAGGATAAGTTGGTCTTTAGAGACTGGACTGCCCAAATTGATACTAATGTGAAGGATCAATTTGCTGAGTTTCAAAATAAGAAATTCCAGATAAGATTCCGAATGAACAAATAGGAACAGACCATGCCGTTGAACAGTCCCTGGGTGGACTCCATCTAATAGTTGCGAACTAGTTGTGACAAATGGTATACCAGCAAACATTATTAGAGTAGCAACAGGAGGCTCCGCTGCTATTGTATCAGATAAAACAGTCCTAAATGTTGATGGTTGTTCAAACATATTTATTCTATCCAAAAGATTTCCTACCGATTCGACAAGAACTTGCGATGAAGGGTGATTAAAAGAACTAACTTCTGTAGTAGAAGGATATAGGTGGATCCCAGTTCCAAAATGCAATGGGGTACTAGATGGAGGATCCTCTACAATATCTTCTATATCAATCAGTCTAGGTGGAAGAGGTAGACCATCAGGTCCGTAAAATATTTCTGGAGCCGAAGAAGGTATAGCTTCTGCAGTAACAGACACTTGAGGGGTGACACCTTCTGAATCGGCCCTAGATGGAGATGGTTTAGGGATAGAAGTGTTTACCATTACACTAGGATCAATTCTAATGTCCTATTGTAACTGTGGAACTTCTTCTGTAAAGGCGGATGTATTGGAAATAATTGGAGTAACTAGAGTCTCTGATGATGTTGAAACATAAGTTTCAAATAGACCAGGAGAATTCGACCTAGTTAAACGAGACCATTTTTCTCGGAATGGTTTCATTTCCAGAGTCAAAGATGGTTGACTCGCTAGTCTTCGTGAACGATGGGGTTTGATTGAATTTCTTCCATGATTGCGGATTACTTGATCAACTCAAAAACTAAAAGGGAAAAAGTTATTCCGAATTAAACAAATTTTATGATGCTTTGACACAACTTGCTTTTTAAGTTTTTAAGAGTCGAGAAAAAGCTAAAGGTGACTCTAGTCGCCTTCGATTTTTAATGAGATTGAAGTGAAAAGTGCTCAGATGGACCTTTTCTTTTAAGGAGTCGAAAAGGAATGAAAGTGACTACTTTGGAAATCTAGACAGAGGGATTACCAAACAAATCGCAAAACTGCAATATACACCTTGGTGGTAAATTAAAGAGAAATTACCAAGGACTTTACATACAACAGTCAATCTTCCTAAATGTTGTGTTTAGTGCATTGCGATCGATAGGGTGGCAGATACGACTTCCTAAGGATAAAGGATATCAACCTATTGTGGTCTCCCAATATATACTCGACGGTATAGGGAGCACAAGTCTGTACTGGCACTTGTCGTATCTAAGAGGAGGAATCACCCAACCTTCGATGAAAATGATAGTTTCCAAGTTTTATGACACCGGAATACATATCTAGCCTAGACTTCTAGATGTTGTGCATTAGGTTCCAAAGGGTTTTTATGTTCATTGAGGTTTATTTTAGAGTTGATCTTTTATAGAAGTTTTTCTTTCAAGGTTCACCGCATGATGTAAATGTAAAAATCCTAAATATGAAATCTAAAATGATAAACAATCATTTTTTTTCTTTTAGCAATGAAAATCCTAGCTACTAACGAAAGAAGAGTATGATTCTTTCAACAGAGAGCAGAGAGCACACACTAAATGCACTTTTCCTAAATCATTTTCCGCATGCAGTCTAAATGAAAATGCACATGCATGTATTTGTTTTTCCATTTCCTTAATGTGAGAATGCCAAAAAGGAAAACTAAGTATAGATCTGAACTATTTTCTTCAAAGCGACACTTCAACAATTTCTTTTCAAAATGAAAGGAAGACTAAAATGACACTTTCGATTTCAAATGGAAAACTGCTTTCGACACTTCAAATATTGACAGTTCAAATCAAATACAATGACAAATTTACAATCAACTATCTAGAAGAGGAAGACTTTACGACACTCTTCTTCTTAACTCAAAACGACAGTTACGACACTTTTGAATCAAAAGATGACAATTCGATTAAGCTACTCTTGACAAAGGAGGACTATAAATGAAGAAAAATACATTAAAAAAATTCACAATTCCTAATCAATGGAGGCTGAATAATGTGAAGGAAGGAGTCTTCAACAATGATATATTGATCATAAGCAGCAAAACTACTGAATAGAGCTAAAAACAAAGAAGAAAAAACCAAATTCTAGAGAAGGAAACATCATCATTCAGTCATCGCACCTATCCTTAAGGGAAACAGGGATGCATCTCACCTGCAACACACTGGAGGTGCGATGCATCCAGGTTGCGAGTTACAGACAGTGTGATGGACTAGGGAACAAAATTGAGCTTGGTTTTTGCTCAAAATTTGCAACTAAGTTCAATGATTTAGGCTGATGTATGATGGACAATAATAACAAAGTATAGCGGTATGATCTTATGAGGTTATTGAGCTACCACAAGGGCACTTAGGATGTTTGCAAGTCAGATGTTCAGTTCATAAACCAACCTGGAGATTGACTGAAGTAGCATTGATCTAATTTGCAGTTGCGTAGCAAAAGCAGTTCGAAGGCTAGTTGGCTTAACTTCAGGCTCCGTCTGTATTTTATAAAGCAAACAACAATAAAAAACAAACAAACTAATCGATCCCCAGTGGAGTCACCATTTTGTCTCCAAGAAAACTAGTGTCTTTTTTATATTCTAGTCCTACTAAGACGGGTAGCTATCTTAGAAACAAACAATTCAAAGTGACTTGTGATTTCCTTTATGTATGATAGATAAGAGAGAAGCAGAGAGAACCAACATGAATCTTTCACTTGGCTCCTTGCTTGTTTCCTCTCTCCCTTGATAGAGCTTGCCACTCCTTTCCTACTTATCCCGCTTTAGAGAATACCTATAGAGGCAAAGTAACAAAACACTATCAAAGGATAGAGATCTATAATACCATAAACAATGTAGAATCAGAAATAAATTAACCATACAATTGCATTCACAAATAGCAAGATTCACAAATACACAAGTATATGCAGGAAAACTCAAATAACTTTATTGATAGTAGAAGAGAGGATTACAACCCAGCTGTTTGATCCAACATCATCCTCCGAGCATGAAAGTCCTCTTCACCTCATGAAAAGCAAGATCACCCAACAATACAATGTCTTAAAGAGAAACCAACAGCACTTCCTTACAAATTACAAAATCCCAGCCTCGAGATCTTTGTGATGAGGGATCCATATATAGATATTTTCAAAGGGGTGAGTCAGCTTCTGGGTTTTTGATTAGTGTCATTTCACTGATAGTTCTTTGTTCCACTTGGAGATTTCCTGATCTCTTACTCATCCCTAGGAAAATTTAGAGAGGCAAGTGTCATATGAGAAGTTTCTAAAAGATTCTCTAGGTTTCCACTTAGAAAACTGTCTCTGCCATTTGTCTACTCTCGCCCATCGCACCCCACAGAAGGTGCTTTTAGTATGCATGACACCTGGCTAGTGTAGCAGCCAGTATGCACCCTAAGCATGGAGCAGTCTGTATGGTCTAGTTTTGGCCAGTTTTGAGTGGTCTTTCAGGTGGAACTTCTGGGAAATGATGTAATCAGTTGACCATGATACTTTAGGGTGTGAAACAACACTTTTAGGGGTTTAAGAGACCTTGGTTTATCAACATATGTGATTGGGGTTACAGTGCCAAAATATGTCTATAACACTAAGCAACATGGATTTCTTCATCTGGTCATCCATGATACCCTGAGCTTCCCATACAACCTTCATGACAAACCAAAAATGGTTCAGACCTTCTTTTCCTACACCCTTGAATACAGGTAGCTTTATGGGGTTTTCCATGTTGAACAATAGTGGAGGTGGGGGTGGTGTGGGTGATGGGTTGATAGATGGGGGTGAATATGGAGGCGGTGTGGATGGATGTGATGAGGATGGAGGTGGTGTAGGTATTCGCAGGAACCCTTGTCTTATGAGCTCAACAATGCTCAGTGGGGAAGACTACGCTTCTCCTTCCCCATCACTCAAAGGAGGCTCGATCAGTGGGCTATACTCAGGACCTTTTCTTCCTCCATCCCCGAAAGAATTTTCGCTTTACGTAGCTCCAAACATCAAGGTAACTGCATGACCCGCCTTTCACACAAGAGCATCTTAATCCAAGTATTTAGTGACTTCAAGTACTTACCTCGTGGTCCTTTAAAGAAGTGGTGCTCTGCTTCATTGTAACTGACAGAAGTATCGACCGTGAACTCTGTCACAAATTCTCCTATCATGAGGTCGAGCCAATGGTCAATAGTGCATGCAATTTTATCTTCATAGGCTTCTAGTCTCGTTACTAATTCTGGTGTCTAAAAAATTGAATTTTCAAGCCTCCACCTTCCTTGGTCATTTGCCAACTTCACGATCCACTCGTGTAACTAAACTGGGAAGGAACAAAAGTAGATTTCGTGTATTTCTATGTATAGATATCTGTCCAACCACTGCTCTTTTGTCAATCATGGATTCTTGTTTTCTTACGTTGTGAATTCGTGGATATTTCTATCTAACCAGTTTTTGATCTCTTGCTTAGTTGGATTCCAATGATACGACATCACACATCTCGTTATGTAGATCCTGGTCTTGGCAATGGAACCATTTGCTGGCTTGATGGGACTTGAACTAGGTTCAACGTTAAGCAGCCAAGCAAATACCTACACTACTGGCCCTTATGGCATCAATCCGTGGAGCGTGGACTGAAGTCTCACCCAAAGCAGTATGGGGGGATGTAGGAACCAACTTTTGCACCCTGAGATAGTCATGATGTCAAATTACACCCTAACCCCTGTCTTTGCGCAGATTGATAAGCCTTTAGGGCTTATTGATGTACTTCTTCTTCCCTCTTTTAGAACCTTCGTGAAGGTATCCGACTATCCTTCGTGCAACCTAGATGATGATTCAAGCACTTACGCACCTCTATAAATAGGTTATTTTCTTGTTCCCAAAACTATCTAATTATTAGCCAACTTTACCATGCAATTAATATTATCCTCACATAAACATATATTATGACTTGCGTTCACGTAACATATGGAAACACATATTTCTACGCATCAACTTAACATTGTATCTTAAACCCAGAATTCAACATAGCATAATCACAACATTTATAAGAGAAGTAAAATAACGCTTACACAGATGGAAAGTACACAGTAAGTTCAGAACACTTCTCTTTATTGATGATTCAGATTTCCAATACAAACCCTAACTGCACTGTGCACATAGTTGCAAGGGTCCGTGCACTTAGCTATGGACTTTTACCCTGGACCTCTGCACACTCAGCTGCAGAGCCTCTTTCCCCACTAAGACTCTCACTCTTAACTCTCACAAACCTATTACATCAATAACTCATGACTACTGAACTCCTTAAACTCTCTAAGACTCTACCTTTTATATAATCTCATGGTCTGCAGACCAAGGGAGGATCTCCAAAACTGACACAACCTATCTAGACTAAGGGCAGAAAAGCCTCTTTGGCTTTAGATATCTTCACGCTCCGTGACCACAAAATGTGGAGACTTTACGTTCTTTATACAAAATTTCGGGCCTTCTGCCCGAAAACTTGGGTTCTTAACCCAAAATTGACCCCCAGGGGACCTGTTCCCAACATGTCCCTAGCTAGTGGATCAGGGGGGTAGTTGAGGCTTCAACAAATTGGTTACATACTGAGAAAAGCCATGAATCTATACATGTAATATTTAAGACAACTACCAACATTTGAAAACAAATGAGTTTGCCTCAATGAAGCACCAAAACTGAATTTAGTGTGTCTAATTGTGTACTACAATTTATAGAAGCTAAAATAAGTACTCATTTATGATATGCATAGATCATTAGTGACATCTTCAAGTTAGGGTCACGTATTTTATTACCATGGTTTGTTCATTACTCAAAAAAGCAACATAATATCACAAGATAGCTATACATGTGGCAATCTAAAAATTCAAGCCAATTGTTCTATTTCCCTAGTGTTTCTTCAATGCTCGTGAATGTCCATAACTAATCTGTAAATTGTCGTGGATATTCCACTGGACACTCCTTCATAATAGATCTAATAATATTATTTTAAAACTCTAAAAATTATACACTATTATAGTTTATGAGACTTTAAGATCTATGGATTTAACTGTAATTAGTGCATGCATGCGAATGAGAATTATGCATAAAAGTATAGAATGACAAAATAGGCACACACACACACACACACACACACAAGACACAAGATATGATCTTTGGGAAACCCTTTCCAAAGAAAACCTAGCTGGAAGGTGAGGTTTCTTCACTCTCTTTCTTTGTTTGGAAAGATGGCTGTAGGTACAATGTAATAATGCCACTGACTTGTTCATTGCTATAGTGAAAAAATCCTCTCTATCTACTCTACCTCCTAACTCTCTTGGCTCTCTTTGCTCAACTATGGAAAAAAATTCTCTCGAAAGAATGGAATGCCTCTTCCCCCTAGTGGCCTGGTTATAACACAACTTGATATCCTACTAGTGGTTAAGTTTGACATCATCAACTTTTAACTAGAATTACAAAATAGACTCTTCTAGAGTCTTTTACATCACAAAGATGTGGCTAAACCCTTTTCCATGAATAATGGGGGTTGACATGACATCCTCTCGAACTATAGGTGTGAAAACAAGAAGGTCAACTTATCAGTGGCATAACGTTTGCATATGAACTCCTATTGACTCGCTTCTTGCACTGTTGGAAAGGTCTTTGTGTGTATAATAGCATGAAAGGGTGTGATGCTAAAGCGACAATTTTTTACCCCCAAAAAACGTCATTTGATGTCTCAAAACACTCCTGAAAGGTTCTAGGCCTTGTTTCTCCAAAATAGGCCCCGTTGGTAAAAATGGTCTCGTGAACTGATTCCTCCACTTTTCCTAATCCAAAATGCATCGAGATGGATGACAAAAAATATAATGATCAAATTCAGAAGAAACCTCCCCATTTTGGGAGGATTTTGGTCTTTAAAGTTTTACTAAATGAGGTGAGGAAATGTTTCCTCCACCTTCTCTCTAGTGTACAATTTAGCTTTACTTGGAAGTTGTCCCTTCAAACCAATCTGCCAAAGGTCACACTACCCCTATCTTGTATTTCTGGACCTCTTATGCAAAATTATATCTTTAGTCAACTCTTCCTAAGAATTTGGTACCAAGAAGGTAGGACCTATTCCTCTTCCTGATCTAGCATGGAAGGCTCATAGAGTATTAAATGATCTACATTCACAACTGAATAAATGCACATATATGGCGGTAAACTGAGTCAATAGGCATTATCAACCACCTTTTACAGTATCTCAAAGGGACCATACCTCAGACCCTTGATTTTCTTACCGGGCCCCTGCAGCCTCTCCTTGTTGAACTGTAGTCATACTCTGTCTCCCACCTTGAATGATTTTTCTATTGTGATGATCATGCCTGGCCTTATACTTCTCATGTGAATTTTGTAGTGTTTCCTCTACCTATAGATGGATCTCCCTAATCATCTTTATAATTTTTTCAGCACTCAAAGTGTAATGCCCTCCTTCCACATTTACCTAAGTAACCGACCAACTGGGGGAAACATGTCATGAGAAGTTACTATGATATGATTCTACCTCATAAGTCACCTTAAGAAAGTGGAACTGATAGAAAACCACCATACAAACCTTCCACTTCAGAAACAAGACTCCCAAGAACCATCTCAACCTCTCAAGTAACCAACCCCTGGGTCCCATTGAGTTTTGAGACCAATTAAACCCCAAACGCTCCCATGATATGGGCATGCATGTGCCTAGAAGGCTCTAGAAGATCCCATAACATGGTATGCCAATGTCCAAGGACTTTTCTGCTCATTGTTATGCCAGAGTCCTTGGGATTTGAGCCACTTTTTCAAGCCTAGAGCCTAGGTCACTACCTAGAACTCAATGAAACTTTCAGAATCCATGATTTACATAATAACAAAACTTACAAATCAAAACTAACTCCAGGATTAGGCTTGACCATCCCCAACCAAGACTAGAATTTTGTCAAACACTTGGCATCAATGCAATCTACAGGAAATGAATACAACATAGAGCATAAATGACTGATAACTCACATGATAATTGACATGAAGGACCACCACCCTCTTCCCTTAACTTTTTTGATGTCAATTAGGTCTTGCATCCATTATCCTTTTAGTTACAAGTAAATACATGAAATAACCATGAAAATAACCAACCATATAACCATGCTTATAACCAACATTAAACCATGAAAATAACAATGAGATAACAACCATTAAATCCACATATTAACAAGTGAAAAATAAATAGAACTTAACTTTTATTAAACATAAGAAAAGTCAACCAAGTTTGAGACTTCCACGTACCGCTTGACCATAGACATGGCTGAACGAAATCTTTCTTTCAGCTAGTCACCCCCCTGCCATATTCCAAGCATAAATGTGGTTTATCATGGATAAACCAATACAAAAATATCCAAGGGAAACCAGAGGTTAAACCACCTCCACCCTCACCAAACCTGATATCACAAAAAATGGCACCGAGTTCACAAAAACAAACTGAGCTAGGAATTCCTTCGGACTCCATCACTATCCTTGAGGAATTTTACGTCTCATTGTCTCTCAGGATTTACCACAATCCACACTAGATCACTATGCCCTAAACTGAGAGATCAGTCTCTCAGGCTTTACTGCAATCCACATCTGATCACTAGGCTCGAAACGAAGACTCCACACTTAGGCTTTACTGTGTATCCTACCAAAAATGGTAAAGGGATTCTTAGGCCTTTGGAAATTTTCTTGAGACCACCTCCGCCCCAGATTCTGAAACCATTCGACAATTCAAAGCTCAAAATCAAGAAACAATCCCATCATACCATGGCTATCCAGAAAATGCAAGGCTAGGCTGAAAGCCACTCTCATAACTTGGCAAAACCATGCCACTAATAGCAAGAGAACCATATACCAACATGAAAATCCATGCATGTCAAAACCAGCTAGGAATTCACACATGCAATATGTTACTATTGGATGTGGAGCATGATTATCATCCTAATTTAGAGGTCTTTTTTTTAGCCATATGTATACCCCATGAAGATTGTACACTCCTCAACGTGGGGGGGTGCAGGGGGTACTTGTCCTAGGGGGTCTGGGGGCCAGCGGTCCCCCAATGGGGGTTTTGAGGGTAGTGCCCCAGAAGCTAAAAACAAATGTAAAATTGCCTTGTAAAAGTATAGTAATTTCTAGTCAATCTGGGCCGTTCATTAGGCCGATGATCTAACGGTGGAATTTATGTTTAGTTTAGGGTTTTTTGCCCTAGAAGTCAACCCCTCTCTTTGTATGAGGGTATTGTATTGAGGCTGTGGTATAGATTTGTATTCTTAGAGTGAGAAACAGATAGGTGAGACTATGAGAGAAAACATAGGATATTAGAGCAGATCTCCTGTAGGTTGTGTCTCTTCATTTTGCTGGATAATAAAAAGGAAGGACTCGCTGTTTAGGGTGGATGTAGCCCAAACTAGGTGAACCACATATATCTATGTCTCTCTTGTTTTATGCATTTTCTGTGTTTATATTTCTGCAATATTTTATGTGTTCCATTGCTCTATAATATATAATTTTCTAACAACTGGTACTAGAGCTGAAGGTCTGTTTGGCTGACAAACTCGCATGAGAGAAGGGTTCCTGGTTCGAGTGGGAGCAATGGAGGAAGATGGTAAGTTTAGGGTCGAGAAATTTAATGGCCAAAACTTCCCGTTGTGGAAGATGCAGATGGAAGATTATCTGTATTAGAAAGATATGTACCTACCGTTGAGTGGAAAAACAAAGAAGCCGATGGCTATGACAGATGCAGAATGGAACATTCTCGATATAAAGGCACTTGGAACAGTACGGTTGTGCCTTGCAGCATCAGTCGCCTTCAACATTTAGAAGGAAACAATGACAGAGGGTTTGATTTAGGTGTTGGTGAAACTATATGCAAAACCCTCGGCCTCAAACAAGGTATTTCTTATGAAACGGTTATTTAATATGAAGATGTTGGAAGGTGGATCTGTTGTAGACCATTTAAATGATTTTAATACAGTTACAAGTTAGTTAAGTTCTGTAGGGGTAAACTTTGATGATGAAGTTAGAGTTTTGTTATTCTTGTGCTCATTTCCAGAAAGTTGGAATGGTTTAGTAATGGCCATTAGTAACTTTGTTTCTGGATCTAGTACTTTAAAATTTGATGATGTTGTCAGTGCTATCCTTAGTGAGAAAATGCGACGGAAAAGCTCCGGCGAGACATTGGGTAATGCTTTGAGTGCAGAGTCTAGGGAAAGAAGAATGGAGAGAGGAAAGAGCTCAGAATATCGCAGTAAATCAAGGAAAGGTAGATCCAATTCCAGATCAGGGATAGTGTGCTAGAAATGCGGAAAGAAAGGACACCTAAAGAAAGATTGTAGATAAAAGAAGGAGATGCACAACAAGAAAACAATCATGAAGCAAATGTGACAGGTGAGGTGTTACAATATGCTTTGATTCTTTCTTTTGAAAAATATTACTGATTCCTAGGTGGTAGATTCAAGGGCCTCATTCCATGCCACACCTGATAAGAAATATTTTCATGACTATGTTCAAGGAGATTTTGGACAAGTCCGTTTGGGTGATGATAAACCTTGTAAAATTGTTGGAATGGGAAAGGTTCTTGTAAAACAATAGAATGGAAACCAATGGCTATTAAAGGAGGTAAGGCATGTTCCAGATCTGAAGAAAAATATAATTTCAACAGGGCAGTTAGGCGGCGAAGATTGTGTGACACAACTTTCACAGATAAAGCTTGGAATGTCACCAAAGGAGCCTTGGTAATAACAAAAGGTGAAAAGGTTGGTACATTGTATTTATGCAATGGTATTTCTAACTCTGTTAATGCTTCAACTTCCAAAGGAGCAGATGCAACATTATGGCATCGTAGGCTCGGACACATGAGTGAGAAGGGGATGAAGATTCTTTACTCAAGGAATTTTTTGGTAGGTTTGAAGAATGTTGATTTAGACTTTTGTGAGAATTGCATTTATGGAAAACAGAAGAGAGTCAAATTTCTCAGAGTTGGGAAAGAAAAGAAGAGCGAAAAATTAGAGCTTGTGCATACAGATGTATGGGGACCTACTCAGGTATCATCTCTCAGTGGCTCTTGTTATTATGTTACTTTTATTGATGATGCAAGGTAAAACTTGGATTATGTATTCAGAATAAATCTGATGTATTTGATACTTTCAAGAAATGGAAAGCTTTGGTTGAGATTGAGACAGGAAAGAAATTGAAGTGTCTCAGATCAGACAATGAAGGTGAATATTACAACAAAGAGTTTGATAGGTACTATTCAGAGCATGGAATTCGCAGAGAGAAGATAGTTCTAAGAACACCACAAGAAAATGGTGCGTCAAAAAGGATGAACAGAACAATCATGGAGCGTGCAAGGTGCATGAGATTGCATGCAAGATTACCTTTACAATTTTGGGCAGATGCTGTAGATACTGTTGTTTATCTAATAAATAGTGGGCCTTCAAGTTCCTTGGATGGTGGTATTCTAGAGGAAGCATGGATAGGTAAAAAGGTAAACTACTCCTTTTAAAGCCTTTTGGTTGTGAGGCCTTTGTCCATATTAATAATGAAAATAGAACAAAGCTTGAGGCAAAATCAAAGAGATGTACCTTTATTGGATATGGTGTTAATGATTTTGGTTATCACTTATATGATTATGAAAATCAAAAAATCATTAGGAGCAGAGATGTAATATTCAATGAAAAGGCATTGTATAAGAATTAGTTGCAGGAAAAGAAACAGGAAAAAGAAAACAAGGAATACACTGTTCTTGATGGGATCACTGAAAAAGTAAAGGTGCCTGAAAATAATAATAATCAACAACCACAACAACAACATCCACCACAATAGCAACAGGCACCCCAAACACTTGAAAGTGGTGTTAGAAGATCTACCAAGATAAGTATACCCCCTGAACGATACTCTCCTTCATTATATTACTTATTGTTGACTGCTTTTGGTGAACCTGAATGTTATGAAGAAGCAATGTTGAAAGCAGGAAGAAGTGGGAGCTAGCCATGGAAGAAGAGATGGACTCCTTAATGCATAATCAGATTTGGGACCTAGTCAGGTTGCCTGTATGTAAAACTACATTGCAGAATAAATCGGTTTACAGGTTGAAGGAAGAAGATGGAGGAAAATAGAGGTACAAAGATAGACTTGTAGTGAAGGGGTTTGCACAGGAGAAAGGTATTGATTTTGATGAAATATTTTCTCCTGTTGTTAAAATGACTTCAATCAAAACTATTTTAAGTGTAGTAGTAGTTGAAGATTTGCATCTTGAGTAGTTAGATGTAAAGACAACCTTTCTCCATGGGGATTTGGAGGAAGAGATTTATATGTAGCAGCCACAAAGATATGAGGTAAAAGGGAAGGAGAAACTAGTGTGTAGGTTGAAGAAGATATTGTATGGCTTAAAACAGGCTCCAAGGCAGTGGTATCTAAAATTTGACAAGTTTATGTATGAACAAGGTTATACTAGATGTCACTATGATCATTGTGTTTATCTGAGAAAGGAAAAATGATGGCAGCCATATTATATTGTTATTGTATGTACATGACATGCTTGTTGCAGGGTCTAACATGTAGGGAGTAAATGTGCTCAAAATAAAATTGGAAAATTAATTTGCAATGAAGGATTTGGGAGCTGCAAAATAAATCCTTGGTATGAGAATAACTAGAGACAGAACAAATTGCAAATTGACATTGTCTCAGAATGAGTACATACAAAAGGTGTTGAGAAGATTTAATATGCACAATGCAAAACCTGTTAGTACACCTTTTGCTATCCATTTCAAAATTAGTAAGGAGATGTGCCCAAAGACCTAAGAAGACATGGATTATATGTCTAAAGTTCCATATGCATTAGCAGTTGGAAGCTTAATATATGCAGTGGTCTGCACAAGGCTTGATATTGAACATGTAGTGGGATTTATAAGTATGTACACGAACAATATAGGAAAAGAACATTGGATGGCAGTGAAATGGATTTTTAGATATTTGAGAGGTACCACAAATCAAGCATCATGCTTTGGTGGTTCAAATTTTTCTCTACAGGGATATGTTGATATAGATATGGCAGGTGACAGGATAACAGAAGGAGCACTACAAGATTTGTATTTACTGTAGGTGGAACAACTGTCAGTTGGGTTTCAAAAATCCAAAGTGTTGTTTCACTTTCAACAATAGAAGCAGAGTATGTTGCTACTACAGAGGTTAGTGAAGAAATGATTTGGCTACAAAGGTTTATGGTTGAATTGGGTAAGAAGCATGATACAGATATGTTATACAGTGATAGCCAAAGTGCCATTCATCTTGCAAATAACTCAGAATTTCATTCCAGGACTAAACACATATAGCTCAATTACCATTTCATACGATCAGTGTTGGAAGATGGAGAGTTGAAGCTGGAAAAGAAACACACTAGCCAGAATCCTGCAGATATGCTAACAAAAGTTGTAACTAGGGAGAAACTGAGAATATGCTCAGTTTCAATTGGTCTTCAAGGATGATGATGAAGATGAGAAACATCCAGGTTCAAAGAGGAGTCATTGTCCAACAAAATGAAGCAGTGGTGGAGTTGCTACAATCATTCTCCAAGTGCGAGCTTGTTGGGTGTGGAGCATGATTATCATCCTAATTTAGAGGTCTTTGTTTTAGCCGGATGTATACCCCAGGAATATTGTACACCCCTCAACGTGGGGTGGGGGGGGGGGGTGTGGGGGGGACTTGTCTTGGGGGGCCCGGGGGCCAGCAGTCCCCTGACAGGGGTTTCAGGGGTAGCACCCCTGAAGTTAAAAAAAAATGTAAAATTACCTTGTAAAAGTATAGTAATTTCTAGTCAATCTGGGCTATTCATTAGGCAGATGATCTGACGGTAGAATTTATGTTTAGTTTAGGGTTTTTTCCCTAGAAGGCAACCCCTCTCTTTGTATGAGGGTATTGTATTGAGGCTATGGTATAGATGTGTATTCTCAGAGCAAGAAACAGATAGGTGAGACTGTGAGATAAAATAAAGGATATTACAATGGATCTACTGTAGGTTGTGTTTCTTCATTTTGCTGGATAATAAAAAGGAAGGACTGGCTGTTTGGGGTGGACATAGCCCAAACTAGGTGAACCACGTATATCTGTGTCTATCTTGTTTTATGCGTTTATATTTTTGCAATATTTTATGTGTTCCATTGCTGTGTAATATATAATTTTCTAATAGTTACCTACAAGTATTCCTGCTGAAGTCGCTCGATCCTACTAATCCTTGCTTGATCGTTGCTTTCCTTTCCTTTCCTTTCCTTGATTTTCCCTTCCTTGTTCCAAAGCTAAACCTAAGAAAAACCTTAACACTGACAAAAGAATTCCAATTGATCCTTAGAAGCCTTTTTATCAATGAGGCATCTTTTTTCTTCAATTTCTATTAGTTTCCTTAATTTTCCTCCTCACATCCAACCTGTGATATTTCACCTTCCCTTTCTCCAATTTTCCTTTTTTTACCATAAGTAAATATACCAAAATACCTTTTTCCTTTTTAATGCCTTTGCCATTGCCTTTGCGAAATTCCTTTAGCCATAATAAACTGAAATGAACACCCATACTAGGATGTCTTGCCCAACATTTAGCTTGGAATACATGTCCCTTAACCGTGGTCTTATTTTTTCCTTTATTTACTTTTATTACTTGAAATTTTAAACAGGGGTTGTTACAGACCCCTTAAACCACACCAAGACTTCAACAAAACCATTGAAAAGAAAACATACTGCCCATGAAGCTTTATAAAATAGCTTGTTGTAGTATTTACAATGAATGACCTGCTCAAAAGAAAAAACATCATGACAACATGACAAAATACTACATATTGGAGCTTTATAACATAGCTCATTACAGTATTTACAATAACCATTTATATACATATGCACATTTACTAAACCAGCAAATAAAAGGATACGATGCTTGTATCAATCAACAAGGCAATCTAGAGACTCACACCTACAGCCTTAAAGTAATACCAGGATTCACCTCCTTCCCAGGAAGTCCACAATCCACTTCCACAGTCAAAGTTGCATCCAATATCCAACGCTACAATCCTGCGCCACTTGTCCTCTCAGTGAATAGTTACAGGCTCATTGTTCCACAAAGCACTCCCAATGTGTATTTGATTCCATCTAGAAATGCTAATGACCAAAAAAAAATATCCCCGACCTTCCATTCTCTGTTACATAGTCCCTCAGGCAATCCAGTCACCCCCTTCCATGCAATCACGTACCTTTCATGTTCCCCGACATCCCCTATCCTAGGCGATCCATGCTTAGGCAAGGCTTCCTCGCATAAGAAGGTCAACAAACAAGGCATATATCTACCTCAAAACCATCATAACATTCATATCATGCTCATGGAAATCAATGGAGACTATTGGGTACCAGTGTTCCATAATGGCCCTACTCCTGAAGTGCTTTACCAACATTCTATGCCTATTCCAATTCCTTTCACTGTTGGTGCTAATTATTTCAGTTGATTTCAACCACCCAACTATGTATTTCTGTGCTTCCTATACCAAGGATGCAACTTCCATTAGATTTAAAATAAATTGAAATAAATTCACATCATACCTCATAGGTAACTCGTCAATAAGGTACACTTACAATCCTGTTTACTTCCTACCACAATAAGTCAAACTAACTGTTTGATTGAATCATCATGAATAAAGATATCACATCTAGTTAGCTCAAACTCAACCATCATAAATAAAAATTGTAAATCACATGTAACCATCATAAACCAAAATCATAGATCACATGTAATCATCATAGACCAAAATTATAAATCACATGCATAATAAAACTGAAATAAAATATTGATACTTATTCTTTAATCAATCCTTTGCTTCTAACTTTGTTCTTATTCCGTATGCACACCTGATCAGTTTCCACACCTGACAAACACCAAGTGCCTTCTCCTCAACCATGTGCACATACACATAGTGTGCATCACACACATACAACCACACACGACATACAAAAACATGCAATACATGAACCTACACCACACATACATCTACACCTAGTTTACAACACAACCAAATACATAATCCTACATCCAGTGTACACCACAACACAATAGATACACATACACCTAGTGTACACACTACACAAATACATACACCAAGTACAACACCATGAATACATATGTCACGATACCATGACTACACAATGAACATACATAGTACCTCATACCCACAACACAAGATGTAGGACATGCACCCAATACCACATCTACACTACTACCATATGTACAACATGTACACAATAACACCTGTACATAACACCACTTGCATGACATGTTAACAACATCACATGTACACAACACCACCTGCACAATGTGTACATAATACCACACGTACACCGCACCACCTGTACAATGTGTACACAACGAAAAATGTACACAAAATCACATGCACTACATGTACACGACACCACATGTACACAACACCATATGCATGACATGTACACAACACCATATGCATGCCATGTATAAAACACCACCTACACACAATACCACATGTACAACACATAAACGACACCACATGCTCACAATACCACTTGTAAAATCATGCACACAGCACTGCATATCCATCATGCTCAGAATACAATATGTACACAACAACGCATATCCAACATGTACATAACACTATCTATACCCAAAAATGTATATGTAATATTCATACAACACTATCTGTACCACCCTACACATAAAATTACATAAATAACATGTACACACACACTATATACCTAACACCGCATGCACACAACATCATAGATGCAACATGTAAAATGTACACAACATATGCACAACAATAGCACTACACATCCAAAACCACTCTGTCTCTACCAAGAAACCTTTCTTCCAGCGTCTTTCTTCCATCCATGTTGGTCTTAGCATGTCGTGGATCTAATTTTTTTTATTTCGCCGATGTATCTCTCAGCATTAGCCTATCAATAACATAAACATAGACATAGTATAAGCATACATTATCAATTCATATCCACATGATACTGACCTCATACATTTGTCATGACTACTCTTCCCACTTGATTCCTCATAAACTAGGACCTCTTCCTGCCATTCACCTGCATAAGAAATAATTCCACCACAAGAATGATCCCTGGTGACCCTGTCAGACAACGACATACATACATAGATGTATACATATAAACATCAACATACAAAACCATGATCCCTGATGACCCTGTTAGGTAACAATGTACACACATACATATATGCATATAAACATTAGCATAAAGCAATCATGATCACAACATAATTACCAGATATCATAATGTAAAGATTAACATAACTTCCTTTATCAATGCATAACATGCACAACTTTGAGAACAACCGTTCCCAACATACTATAATGCCACAAATCCATTTACTTTACCTTTCTGGGTACCTTTCTCATGTTTGTACTACCACCATCCATTTATCACAATGGACCCAACCAGTCCCACTAGCTACCATATTCTTACCTTCCGCTGCACTTATACATGCACCGAGATTCATCTGAATCTTACATTACCTATCGGGTTCCATTCAACCCTTCCTAATATTTGTTAAATTTACTCTTTCCAAAATCAATTCCCGTGACTCAAAACATAAAAGGAAAGACAAGAAATAAACATGAAGGAAACTATGAAAATCAATAACAATACATCATCACAAACAAAGTGGCAAGGCCTTGTTCCAGACATAAACAAAACCGAAAATCAAGCACAACAAATCAAAAAAGATGAAAATCATAAGACTAACAATAGACACCATAACTGCATTCCCATGGTTCCCAAGGAAAACTCAACCCTAGCCTTCTTCAAGATTTCATGGAAACCTCTCTTTCCATGAAACTCCATGTCTCACACTACCATAAATGCATAATTGTCAATGTATAAATAAATATAACAATATATTACTTGGCTTACCTTGTTATTCCAAGCACGTTGCTTTGCAACTACTCACACATGCCAATCACATGTTCCAAATATCAAGGCAACATATCTACTAATTTGAAATCAACCTTTACCAAGACTAACAATAATGTCATAATCCATAGTCAATTCATAATCATTAGACATAATGCTCCAACTATCACCTACTTACACTCATGTACATATAATCTATCTCAACACATATGTGTGAGTGAAACCATCTTAAAACAAGATCATTCCTTCTAGCAATCTTACAAACACATAATCATATTATGCAATTCATCAAAAATTCAACCAATTTGAAAACATACCATGTTAAGTAAATAAACTAGATGACATAATCAAACACTCAACCACCAAATATATGACATAATCCAACTCATATCTTAATGTATCTCAGGGGAGGCTATCTTGTCTTCACAACCAATCCAAATTAGCATGATATAACTTCACGACATATCAACTCAAACATAAATAAGGTCATGATATCCATAATAGTCACTAGCTAACATGTTCACATCATAAACTCATAAACAATTTTCTTTCATCCATAACAATCACATATGCAAAGTCAATTTAGATTAGTATAACTCAATATCACAAATATGTCGACTCATACATGAATGTCATAACCCTAACTATCTACCTATGTTATGTAACCAACTCAGAAAGTAGAAGAAAAGATAGATCAATGGCTTCAAAATCAGCCTCTTTGAGGGGGCAACCTCCTTTACATTACACAAATGAATAATTCTTAGATGATACAAATGACAAAACGTCCTTTCTATATATAGGAGTCTAAGGGGTTAGAATATAATCAAAGCCGACATAACAATAATAAATAAGGGCACAACAATAACAATAGTGGGTTTCTATGGGGCACAATAATAACAATATGGGGACAATAGGGGCACAACAATAACAATCAGGGCTACAATGACAATAGTAATGGGAGAATCACTAGTATTATAGGGACCTAACATGACCCCCTCCTTCAAAAAAGTGTTGTCCTCAATGCTTGAGTAGTTTTGGATGCTTCTGTATAAAATTCTCACCCTCCCATGTGGAATCTTCAATGGGTAATTTCTTCCACTTGATAAGATACTCCAAAATTGATCGATTTCATAGTTATCGAGTTCTTGTTTATGTGACTACTTCAGGTTCGAATATTATTTTTCCTTCCTCGTCAAGTTCTAGAAATATTGTTTGAATTGGGATTTTGTCACCTATAACCTTCTTTAAGCATGAAACATGGAAAACTGGGTGCACTCAGGAAGCTGCAGGAAGCTCCAATTTGTATGCCATAGTACCAATCTTTT
Organism: Pinus taeda; assembly: GCA_000404065.3. NCBI lineage: Eukaryota > Viridiplantae > Streptophyta > Pinopsida > Pinales > Pinaceae > Pinus > Pinus taeda. Next base: position 9,010 of record APFE030853751.1, on the reverse strand, counting down.
GCAACACCTTGTACGGACCATAATACTTTGGGGATAATTTACTATCCTTCTTAGCTTGCTTGAGGGACATTTTTTTATATGGTTATAGCCATAGGAATACCCAGTCACCTACATCAAAACTTCTTTCATTGCAATGTTGATATGCCTATTGTTTCATTCTATTTGGTGCTAAAGTTAGGTTATCCTTTAAGAGTTGGAGAACTTGTTGTTGATGCTTGATGTGATCTTCCATTGCTTGAACCTTAGAATTTTCTCTTAAATATGATGTGATGGATGGTGGATGATATCCATAAAGTTCCTTAAATGGGGTCTTTTTTGCTGCAGTATGGAAGTGTTATACCACTATTCAGCAAGAGGAAACCATTTGACCCACTGTGTCTATTTATCAGATAAAAAGCAACAAAGGTATCCTTCCAAACAATTTTTTACTATCTTAGTTTGCCCATCAGATTGAGGGTGATAAGATGAGCTATGACCTAAGTGAGTACCAAGATAAGAAAATAATTCTATCCAAAAATTTCTAGTGAAAATGGGATCTATGTCACTTACAATAATCTTTGGTTTCCATGTAGCTTTTGAATTGTTTCCATAAATGTAGTAGAAACTGTACTAGCTTTAAATAGATATGATAATGCAGAAAAGTGTGCATACTTGGTAAGTCTATCAACTACCAGCATGATGACACTCTTTCCTTCGGACTTGGGTATGCCTGTGATAAAATCTATGGAAACCTCCTCCCAATGTTGGATTGGAATGGATAAAGGTTGTAATAGACTTGGGGTCTTAATTGTTTCCACTTTATTTTGTTGGAAAACCAAACATTCCACCACAAAATTTTAAATATCCGATTTAAGGCCATCCCAAAAATATTCCTTCTTAACCCTGTGGTAAGTTTTTAAAATTATTGAGTGCCCTCCTAAGGGAGAGGTGTGCAATTCCATAAGAATATTTTGTTTGAGTTGGGAATTCTTACATAGGTATAAGCGATCTTTGTACCATAACGAATCATTTTTCTAAATAAATGTATCATATGCACTAGGATCTTGTTGTAAATTTTGAATGAGTGCCCACACTTCTTCATCATTCTTCCATTATCCATTGCTTCATTTATCCAATTTGGCTAGATAATAGAAATGGCGCAAAGAAATACTTCCACATCCTTATCCTTTCTTGAGAGTGCATCTGCCAGAACATTTTTCTTCCCTTTTTTGTAGATGATTCCAAAGTCAGAACCCAACATCTTTGTGACCCATTTTTACTACTCTTCTGAAGATAATCTCTGTTCTAAAAAGTATTTAAGACTATCATGATCCATTTTTACCTTGAAGTGTCTTCCCATTAGGTAGTTTCACCATTTCTTCAGTGCGTGTAGGATTTCCAACCTTTCCTTCTCATAAATAGCTTTGTGTAAATACTTTCCTTTGATTGAATGACTTTCAAAAGTAATGGGTCTTTCCTCTTACATTAAAACAACACCAATTCCATTTCCTGAGGCATCACATTCCACAATAAAGGTTTTTGTGAAGTCTGACATATCTAAGACCGGTGCTTGGAACATTGCCTCTTTAAGATGTTCAAAGGCCTCCGTTGCTTCTGGAGTCCATGAAAATGCATCTTGCTTCAATAATTTTGTTAGAGGTGCTGCTATTCGCCCATAATTCTTAACAAACTTGTGATAATACCCTGTCAACCAGAGAAATCCTTGCAGATGCTTTATGGATGTGGGGATTTTCCATTCCTTAATGGCTTTAATTTTTCTAGGGTCTACCTTCACACCTTCATGAGATATGATATGACCCAGATATTCCACCTCTTGTACTCCAAAGAAACATTTGGAGCTTTTTGCATATAATTGTTTCTCCTCCAATAGTTTGAGCACCCTATCAACATGTTGAACAAGATCCTTCCAAGACTCGTTGTAGATTAGCATATCATAAAAAATACTATCACAAATTTTCTAAGGAAGGGTTTGAAAATGGAATTCATTAAACCTTGAAATGTAGAAGGTGCATTGGTAAGGCCAAAAGGCATGACCGAAAATTCATAATGAACCTCATGAGTTTTAAATGTTGTTTTTGGAATGTCTTCAGTCTTCATTCTGGTTTGATGATATTTTGAATGAAATCCAACTTGTTGAAGTAAATTGATCCATGCAATTCATCTAATAAATCATCAATAATAGGAATGGGAAATTTATCTTTAATGTTGACACCTAATCATTAGGATTGGGTGAATATAATGTAAACTAGCATTTGCACCAGATGTTGCAAAGGAAACGCCGTAAGGCATAAATTGAAGAACACAAATACAACAAAAGAATACTTTGATAAAGAATAAAAGTAAGGCATAAATTGAAGAACACAAATACAACAAAAGAATACTTTGATAAAGAATAAAGTATATTGAACGCTCAAATCAATGCCCCATTAACTGGAACCACTTAGTAGACATATCTATCAACATTAGGATTATACACATTGATCAAGAAATTTCCCATATACAAACAACACATTCCACAACAACCTTTTGTCACATCCACATTTTAAAAAATGCCTTGGAACGTGATTGGAATCTCCCATATTGCCTTTTTCATTATGCAAATAAATCTTCCACGAACAAAATTTACAGCGAATTTGTTACAATCGGGATTATGTTTTATTTATTTCCTTTACAATCTATCACTTTTAAATTTTAAACATGGTTCTCTGGTTTTAGTTGGCAAATTATGTTATAAAAATGTGCTCATCATTTTCATTATACCTATACTTTTTTCCATTTTGTAAGTATTTAACATTCGCAAGCAATTGAATTTGCAACAAAAACGATCAAGAATAGCGGTTTTGTAAAAATTATTTATTATTTTTATAGATTATTTTATAGAAAGTATGGCCAACAATTAGGTTACAAAAAGTATTCCCAACAATTATCTTCTCTCTCATAAAGTGAAATTTAATGCAATCATCATCTCCATCAAATAAATTGTCCTAAGGTGGAATTTGGCCCTAGCTGCCAATTTTAACACTTTTGATCTTTCAATGGTCTTAAGTTCCAAATTTCACTCCACTAAAACCTAAACCCTTAGTAATGATGAGAAAGTTTTAAATGGGGGAGAAAGAATAATATGAATTCTATAGAAAGTTTGGAATGATCCCTCATTACATTTTGATTGGCATGGAAAGAACATTAAACTAAGGAGATAACTCCCTATACTTTCATACAAAGGAGATAACTCCCTGTACTTTCATGGAATTGTTTTCAAAGTTTCAATTTTAATTTGAGAGCCACTCTTATAATCAATCACGTGCATTCTAAACTTTTCATTTAAACAAGACACAACTTTTCATTTAAACAAGACAATTTATAATTTTCATTTAAAGAAGACACTTTATTGTTTTCAAAGTTTCAATTTTAATTTAAGAGCCACTCTTATAATCAATCACGCGCATTCTAAACTTTTCATTTAAACAAGACAATTTATACTTTTCATTTAAAAAAGATACTTTATACTTTTCATTTAAAAAAGACACTTTATACTTTTGTCAGTGAGTGTTGAACTTTTATCATAGTGAATGTGTTGAACTTTTATGGGAGTTGCTTAATGTCAAAGCAACATAAACCAGAATGAAAAGGGACTTTCTCATAGGGGAACTTTGATTTTCTTTTGTAGAGGCTTCCGATGTCATCCAGAGGTTACTACATATTTGAAGTAGCTGACTTATTATTTGGGCCAGTAGTATTATAGGTATCAAAGTACCATTGTATGTAGCAGTAATGTAAGACGAGTATAGACATGCTTACCCTGCCTCTCTCTCTTTCTTCTTCTTGTACAAGCTATGATTTTTATTCTCTTTATCCAATTTTTCTTTGTGGTTTTCTGGTTCAACCTCTTCCTCTACATCTATTGAGTTCTGAACACCGCACTGCTCCAGTGTGTCACTGGCAGTAACATTTTTCACTGCAGCTGTATTGCCAGGACATGAGATTTCAACAAATCTCTCTGATGTGTACACTTCAGATTTCTCCATAGCAGAAATAGTTTTCAAAGCTTTCTGATGTGCACTAACTAATTCCACAAAATCTGTGCCTGATTGTAAGATGTCATATTATCTACCAACATGAGTAATTTCACCATCTCACATTACCTGTGAAGAATATCATTTACATCAACAAAATATGGATCACTCATCTCCTCCTCTCAATAAATGATCAATAAACCCACTGTCCCTTTACCAATTACATTGAAAATTTTAATATCACTAGAACAGGATGAAAGAAATTCAAACCTACCAGAATGATGTCAGCAGAGGGTAAAAACTCCACTTGATGAGTTACATAGACTACAGTCTTTGAACCCAAAATACCAAATATGCATTCCTATAACAAGCAAGTCCAATTTCTTAGATGTTTATGGACGTGAATTTGCACTGGCACAACCAGCAATGTATATTATCCAGATTGAACAATGAATTGCAGAGTGCTACTGCAGAGCTTCATCATTCCATCAAAACATTAAAACTAATTAATTCAGCAAACCTATAGTATGTAAAGGACGGGCAATTTGTATTCTCTGTTTTTGTCCACCACTCAAATTTAACCCTCTTTCTCCAATGTCTGTCCCGTCCCCATAAGGAAAAAGTTCAAGATCTTTCTTCAATGCACAAGCATCAAGTACACTATTGTATCTAATAGTATCCATCTGCTTTCCAAAGAGTATAGCGTCTTTAATTTTCCCACTTTGTATCCAAGGAGACTCAGGGACATATGCTTTGGTACCACTTAAGCTAACAAGAAAGCAAAGGCTAAGAACTACATGCAAGATTCTTAATCTTCTTGCCATGGTTTTTCAGGAAGGGTAGATATGGTGCTGAATCGGGTGATTATGGGTATGCTGATGGTTATGAAGGGTAGCTGTGGTGCTGAATCAGGTGATTATGGGTATGCTGATTGTTATGAAGGGTAGCTGTGGTGCTGAATCAGGTGATTATGGGTATGCTGATGGTTATGAAGGTCATGTATAAAACCTCTGGTATTTTTTGTAACAATCATTTGTTTATTTTTGTTTTCTAATTTAGGGAAGTCGTTGCGCACATTTTAGATAATGTTATGAAAACACTTACGCTCACAGTTTGTGAGAAAACCTGTGCTATTCTTAGAATTGGTTGTTTTCTAGTTTGGGGCAGTCATGGCTCAGACTTCCCTAAAATGTTAGGAAACCCGTGTCATAAAACCAGTGGTATTTTCCAGCCACAGAAAACCTGTGCTATTTTTAGTTTGAATTATTTTTTCGTTTTTATTTTCTAGTGTAGGAGACTTCCAGAAAATGCTATGAAACCAATTACACATTGATTATGTCATAAAACCAGTGGTATTTTCAGTCTCAGAAAACCTGTGCTATTTTTACTCTCTATCATTTGTTTATTTTTATTTTCTAGTTTGGGAAAATCGTTGTCAGACTTTCACAAAATGTTATGAAACCAATCACACTCTGTGTCATAAAACCAGTCTTACTTTTTGGTATATGAAAAATTGTGTTAATTTTAGTATGAATTATTTATTGAGCTAGGGGCTTATTCTACAATCCAGTATAATATGTAACAATGTCCAGCTACTATCAAAATTTACAATGTCCGATTACTATCAAAATTTAAATTTTATTCACGTCAGCCAAAACAACAATCTAAAAAATAAAAAGAAATTAAATGACTTTGAACTGATGTTAAATCCTATTTAAAATAAATCAGTCTGATTTATTTTTATTTTCTAATTTGGTGAAATTTTAACTCAAACTTCCCCAAAATGTTATGAAACCAATTACATTATTAGTGTCATATAACCAGTGGTATTTTCAATATCAGAAAATTTGTGCTATTTTTAATCTGAATCATTTGTTTATTTTTTATTTTCCAGTTTTGGGAAGTCGTTGATCAGATTTCCACAAATTGTCATGAAACCTGTTATAATCTCACGGTGTGTCATAAAACCAGTGGTATTTTTTAGTCTTATTAACCGACTAACATTAATAAAAATAAATATTTTTTTTCATTTTTAAGTATGCCGAAGGAATACAGGGAGGGCTTTACCAGTCCAAAACCGTTAGCCAATATTATTTTTTCATTTTTAATCATTTTGCGGAAGGAATACAGGGAGGGCCTTTACCAGTCTAAAACCATTCGCCGAAAAAGAAACCCTATTTGTCCGACTGTCATTCGACCACCAGTCTGAATTTATGCTATCGACTTCGAGGACCCGGCACATAATTTGCCCTCTGCTCTGCACTGGAAGCCTGGCAGGATCTACGACAGGATCGTCATTGCATCTTCCACTTCCTGTCGCCTGCAGCAAACCGAAACTCCCCCGGCTTCCCGGCTCGCACCAGGAAGAGTTCCGACCGTGCAGTCTAGATTTCTGTCTAGATTTCAGTTTCAGAAGGGTTTTGGGGGCAGGAGGATACAGGGGATGCCATTGCCAACGCCGATTCGACTATAATGCCGATTCGACTATACAAACAAACAGAGAGCTGGGTGCATAGATGTCAAGGGAAAGTGAAACGTTTTTTAAGGTTTTTTAATCAGACGACTGATTTTTGTTTAATCGTCTAACAAGAGATCTAACGGTTAAGATTAGGACAGAAAGGCATTTGGGGGAGTTCATTTCAGTGGGAAACGCCTTACGTCGTAATTACATAAATACTAATATAAAATTACGTAAATACTTATATAAAACTATATAATATTATTTATATTATGAAATTAAATGGTTTTTAAACATTTTTTCATAGTTAATTTTAATGAAAATGGGAAGATATTTTTTTAAATTCGAAGCTTAAATTGTTTAATTTGTAGAATTTGACGTGGCCAAATTTTTTTTCAAGGTGCTATTTAATTTAACTATTTCAAAATATATCTTAAACAACAACAAATCACAATTTTATTAGACTATTTTCTCTATAAGTTAGACTACGCCTATATAAAATATTATTATTAAAATTAAGCTATTTATTAAATTATGGTTTAATTATTAAAATTAAGTAATTGAATTTAAACTATAAAATATGGTAGTTTAAGTGTTGAGTTTTTTTGAGATATATTTTCTAATTAATTTTATTTAGTATTTAATACAAATTTGTTAAAAATTAAGATAATTAAATAATGAAATTCAAATTGGAGTTGTCTTTAGTTTGACTTTTCGGAGGTTTTGTTGCCAGAATCTAGTGAAAAAAATTGAGGTGAAATCTTGATTTGTGTTATTTAAACTGGATTTTTTACTGTATATATATGCATTTAGCACCCTGATAAACCCTATCAAACTTGTGATTTCAAAACATTCCTGCGATATTTTAGAGAAAATAGGTCGGAAAACCCAACCAGGAAAGTTTCCAAAAGGTGGCACTAAAGACAACTCGATTCAAATTTAATAGATAGATATGTTGACAACTCAATTCAAATTTAATAGATAGATATGTTGACAACTCAATTCAAATTTAATAGATAGATATGTTGTAATTTTATACGAAATAGATAGATATGTGTTGTAATTTTATATAAATAAGCTATGATTTTGCTAAGAAAATAATAGTTTTTCCAGTAGGATTTTGATGAGATATGACTATTTTTTCGGAGATCCAGGTTGCAGTTGTAAAGTTTCAAAATTTTAGGTGCTCCGGAAACACTCATAATGTGAGTTTTTTCTTTTGAAAAAAATCACGGAATTCGGACCACGTCAAGGTGAAATTGTCACCAACTTAAACATGTCTATTAATTATATATAAAAATTTTATTTAATAATATTTTTTAATTAAAAGTAATTTATTTTGAAGTTTTGATTTAATAATTGAAATTAGGCCATTAGATCTAAATGGAGTCATCTACAGAGGTGGAGGAATTGCCCGTACGGCTAAAAGTGACGAGAATCAAGGAAAAAAAATTCAAAAAATCTTCCACTGAGAGTGTTTAAATCCTGTTTTTTATGGTGGGTGGAAATGGATTCAACGCTATCAGAAACCTCTAGGGCACCCAAAATATTGAAGTTTGACAGCTATAACTTGGATTTAGAAAAATACTTAGATTTAGAAAAATTCCTGCCCGAAATTTCCATGATTTTCAGAGCAAAAAAAATAATCTGGTTAGATTATAGTGATTTAAATACTAGAGATGATACCCAAAAAAAGAGACGTTGTTGAAATTATGATTTAATAAATAAAATTATGTTATATAATTCAAAATGTGTTATAATTTTATATGCAATTTTCGTATTATGATTTAATAAATAAAATTGTGTTATATAATTCAAAATGTGTTCTAATTTTATACACAATTCTCATTTAATAAATTTTTGTTTGTTAAGTGATCTATTATTCTCTAGGCTTGACCTTTGGCTTAGGAACCAAGGGGCATCTAAACCGTCAAAGTCACTTAGGGATCACACCCGGTCTAGGCCACACCAGCCTTTAGTTGACTGTATTTTTTTAACATGTCTCCTCCCCCTACCACAAGGCACATCCACCCACGTGAGGTTTGATCCTAGGTTGCCTTGTTGATGAGGCTCATACTCAATGGGTTGTGTTAGTGGGACGACAATTCACACCTGGCCTGGGCCACACCAGCCTTTAGTTGACTGGAATTTTTTAGCATGTCTCCTCCCCCTACCAATGTCTCCTCCCCCTACCACAGGGCACAACCACCCACGTGAGGTTTGATCTTGGGTCACCTTGCTAACGAGGCCCATCCTCAACAGGTTGTGTTAGTGGGATGATAATTTTTATTTAATAATTAATTTTATATGACATTTTTATTTAATAATAATTTTTGTATAGTCTAACTTATCGCCTAAATGGCTTTTTTTTTTCTTTTTTTCTTCAGAATATTTTTTTTGGTTAATTGTAATTAAAATTGGGCATAGATTTTTAAAAACTCTAGTTTAAGTTATTTAATTTGTAGATTTCTATGCATTTTAAACAACAAAAAATCAAACAAAAAATTACATTCTTTCTTGAAATTGTTTTACAAAATTT
>APFE030853746.1:0-12248 GCA_000404065.3 Pinus taeda | reverse complement strand
AAAACACTTTTTTGAAGGAGAGGGGAATGTTAGGTCCCTATAATACTAGTGATTCCCCCATTACTATTGTCATTGTACCCCTTATTGTTATTATTGTGCCCCTATTGTCCCCATATTGTTATTAGTGTGCCCCATAAAATCCCATTATTATTATTTTTGTGCCCTTATATTATTATTGTAATGCCGACTTTGATTATTATGTGACCCGTTAGACTCCTATATATAGAAAGGATGCTTAGTCATTTGTATGATCTAAGAATTGTTCATTTATGAAATGTAAAGGAGGTTGCCCCCTCGAAGAGGCTGACTTCTAAGGCATTAATCTATCTTTTCTATCTTTTTGTGAGTTGGTTTCATTAAAAAAAAATCATCTCATGTCCTTCTTCATGTGCCATGACTAGTGGAGTTTGTGGTGTTTGTGACCTCCTTGAACTAATTTGAGGGTTTGGTTATTCAAGATCTCCTTCTCCTCTTTTCAATTTATACCTTGTAGTCATTCAAGAAAACACTTGCAAAAATTGTCAAACCTTCACAAAAACCATGCTCTAATACCAAACTGATCTGAAATGGAAATTAAAGGTCTCATGTAAAATTTTACAAGCTATTTTATGTCTTATGGGGAATGGATCGATATTGAAAAAGCACATAAACTAAGTTAAATTTTGCAGATTTTAATAGCGAAAAACAGACAACATGCGACATCACAACACAATGATTTGATGATGAAGTTCACCCCTCCTAGGCTACATCTCTGGTTCCAACTTCCAATGGTGGCCCTTTATATTATATGCTCAAACTTGAAATTACATCATTAAATAATGCTCAAATTGCAAAATTAAAACTGCCATTATGCACAAAAAACCCAAAAACACCTGTGTAGGCCCTTCTTGGGCTTAAAAGGGATAAAAAATGGTCAAGCTAGGTACCCTTCTTCATTTCTCTGCTAATTGTTTTGCAGAATCCGTCCCTCTATCAAAATTGGCAACAAAATTCAACACTGGTGACAATGCAAGGAAAAAATGTCACAAGTCAACATGGTGCATTGAGCCACAAAACCTACTAATTTTGGTGCAATTTATCAAATGTTTAGTTGGCCTAAGCACCCCAATTCTCCACCTTTCGGTCGATCACGTGGAAAGTAATGTCACCATTGGGTGAAAACCAGAGGCCATGTGCTTGTTGGCCCCAATCCTAGTAATTTGAAATGTAATGTGACTGGGGATTGGGCACGAGCATTATGCCATGCACGCGACCCTCCCGATCCTTCCCCCACTAGCTACATGTTCACGATAGAGCCTAGGGTTGAGGCGTCAGTTGGGTGCCACACACCTTGTCCTCTTCGCTTTACACGTGGTCACCATACCAAAATACAACTTGGGGTTGGGTCAGTCTGGCGAGCCTGCCAGCCTAACCCTCCCCCCAACGTGCCAACCATAACATGTTATATAAAACTCACCCACTATGTGATCCAGTTGGCTCCAAAAAGGCCCAAAAATCAAAGTTTGCTCTGAAAAAGATTAACAAATAAATTTTACCATATTTCATCACAACCAAGACCATATCAAATAGCTCATTGTCTTGATTCCAATGGTGCAAATGAGACTCAAATCTGAGTTCATATACTCAATATATTCACAATCAAAGTTTTGGCCAACTAGGCCCCACTAGCTAAATTTAACAGGTCGCTAAGTAAATTTGGATGTCCACAAAAATTGGAGGTTTGGATAAATTTGTTGGAAGCCTCTAAATTTTGTGAAATTTAACCAAGCGACAAAATGACACTTAATAATGACGTTTTTCAGCAGTTAGAAATGGTGAAAATGTCACCTACTAAAAATTGTCAGTGACCCCCAAAAATTCCATTGACAGTTTTGAATAGCCATGTCAAAAATAATTAAATAAATAATATTTTGGGTGGTAGGCCACCCAACTGGCATACCCTCTGACCCATTCTCAACTTCCAAACCAAAAGAGTGGGTCAGGCGGTCAAACACTGCTAACCCACCATAACACATATAGCATACACCAACATCGCGAGAGTTGAACCTGCTCTGGCCCACCACCCACGCTCCCCCATGAAGTATAAAACAAAAGTATGATTTAAATATGGGAGGCTGCAAAGTTGGAACCTTGGCCTGTCCCAACTCATTTTGGAACAATCACCAACAATCCACAAGCCAACTTTGTATATTTTGCTGAGAAATTTGTTTAAGAACCCAACTCCACCATTCGACCAACGGAGACTGGAGTCGAGAGGAGGAACGAGCTGTAGAAATGAGAGAAGGACCGCACCTAGGCAGGGCAAAAATTTCGAGGGAATCTATGAGGGACTATTACACTAGGGAATATTCTTTATGCAAAATTTTGTAGGGAATCTTAGAGATTCCATGGGAGCCAATTTTTGAAGGTGTTAAAATCATGCCAAGTTTGTACTTAGATTAACTAGAATTTCAAGAGGAGATTGAGGGCATGATTGGTTTTCTGATTTGAGTGATGGATTCTTCAGAAGCATAATGTTGAGGGAGGAACCATGAAGGTGGAACCTTGATGGAAGAATCTGCATGGAATCTAAAAGATTCCCTAGAAGCCCGAAAATGACGATTTCATAACCAAACCAACTTTATACTAATTTTTCTCAATTTTTTGCAATGAACGCGATGGTATGATCAATTTATTTATCAAAGAATCCAAATTTCAGTCAACATACAGAAGATAATCTTTGAGGAATCTTTGAGATTCTTGAGGAGCCCAAATTTGACCGAGACAGAAAGGGGTCGAGTTTATACTCAGATTTCATGATTTTTCACAAGGAATGTGACGGTGCATGCCATTTTTTCATTCGAGTAGATAATTTCAGGGTGTCCCCAGAATTGGAGGTATAAGGTGCATTCTTTTCATGTCTTCATTTCATTTTACCTGAGATAATGATTTGAATTTTAGATCCATGTATGCCTTTTTGTGAGAGGATTATTATATCCAACTTTGTGGTAAATATTGTACCTTTATCATGCTAGAGGAGATATTTTATGAGTGATATTTCTTATAGAATAATGTCTCGTGGAGAGACATGTCACTCTAATTAAGGGGGTTAATCCTTGTATTGACAAAAATTTCGTCATGTACTCATCATCTTCTTGCAGGAACTAATGAAGTGGTTTCTCCCCACTCTTGACACCTGGCATGAAGACATAACTCACACGGGGTGAACTCCATTATCATATCATGTGTTTATGGTTGTTCATGATTTTGGCTTATTATTAGTTTCCTATTTTATGTTGATGGTTTGCTAAAGTATTGTTATAATATGCATTGTTGATGGTTTCACAAAGAAAATGTAAGTGTCAGTAAAAGGTCATGTATGATTAGGATTTTTATTTGAAATCACTCATGAAAATTTCCAGGATCACTTTGTATTAATAAGAAACAACATAGCGCAGTGGTAGAGCAAACAATTAGTTGGTGATAGTTCATGATTTCGATCCCTGCAGAGGCTCATCCGATCCTTAACTAAATTTTGGCCTCATCGAGAGTGCCACATGGCACCTGGTGATTGGGCCATGTGTCACTCCATAATTGGCTCAAACCAAACCACATCAATTGATCAAATCACTCCATTTTCCCCTGTATGACTGGACCATGTGTCATGTCTTGATTGGCTCCGTACTGCACAGTCACCTTGCTGATGTCAGCACCACGTCAATGTACAAACTTCCACATGGCATCCATACACTGCCCAACCAACCATGCAAGTTGATGTTTTTATTGTTTATCAAAAGCTTCAGAACGTAATAACTTCCTCATATGATGCCATATTGAGGCGATTCAACTATCGTTGGAATCAGAACAATGAGATCTATGATTTAATGTATATTTCTACATATTTTGAGCATTTTTATTTTTGACAAAATTCTTGATCCCATGGATCATTTTTAAATTAAATATTATAACAAAATGCTCGATGAAGGGATGTCGGATAAATTGTTGCCAGATAAATTTCGTGTTACAAAATTTTATGGAAATTAGCGATTCAGTGGATGGATTTAATTATCTGGATCACGCCATTTACAACAATAACATTGAATTTAGTATAATGGCGAAAGTGATATTAAAATCCAAACCATGTTGTATTAATACCCTTTACACAGTCTAAAAAGATTCATATACATATATGTAATGTTGGTTGACAAATCGACTTTAGTAGGTTATAAGTAATAAATACTAAACTCTCAGCCATAATTAACCTCGTTATATCTTCACAATTTGAATAATTTCCATGAGTTTCACACAAACACAACCCAATGAGTCAATGCATTCCCTTCTTGTGCTTTTAAAATTCATATTTTTCTAATCAGGAGAAAGACAAAGAAAAATGGTTGACATTAACTAATTTCCTTCAATTCAACTTCTTCTCACGAGTCACCAATGTATTGCTTCCTATAACCCAGTAATATTCATTTCAAAAAAACTTTACAATGTACAAAACTTTAACATTCACATACTAAAAAAGACTGAAAATATAAGATCCTGCTAGATTTTCTTGAAAGACACCTACAGACTTTAAAGATCTCTTCCCTCACCTAAATCAAAAATATCTTTAAAGAGATTTTGCTAAGGCTATGAGCAGCGATTACAAAGTTTGGTTGGCATGTGCATTTTCTGGAGGCCATTACATGTTCCAGACTAAATATGAACGGTCACATTATTTTTTACCGACTAATCAGCAGAATTGACCAGTATTAAAATAAGGTAGAGATGCTATATTCAGACATTATTTTTCAATAAGATTTGATGTTTTCTTGTTTATGTAGTCTGAGCAAAAAATTGAAGTTTTTGAGGTGAGACTTTGTGTTCGGTTGGGCGGATTAGAAGTAGACATGAAAAAGAACCACAAAACTATGAGAAATTTATAGGAAAGAGTTAAGAAGGGAAAATTGATGAGAACAAAGAATCAACCCTTCACCTTAGCGATTTTTCAGTACTTTGCTGTGGTTTTGCAACCTTGAATATGCACTACATTGCTTCAAGTGCATGCCCTACCTGTAAGCTTACTTTCTCTCTCTCATTCATTCATATATATATATATGTGTGTGTGTGGTGTGTGTGTGTGTGTTGTGTGTGTGTGATTTCATGTAGATAGACAAATGGGAAAGAAAGGAGACACTTTCTTTGCAAGCGTGGTTAGACAGAGTGGCAATTTTCTTATATTATTTTCCTTCTTGATATGGGCTTTCAACTATGGCACTTATTCATGGCTTTAGAATCCATTACCCAACACAAGCGAGATGAAATTTGTAGGTTGTTCTGCATTGTTCAGGAATTTTTTCTGTGACCCACCTTTGACAACAAGATTTATGAGTTTCCTGGGGTAAATCTGAGAGTAATACTGGGGTGGAATACATTGCCAAGAACATTATGGAAACCCTATTGCATGAAGAAGTCAATGGGTCAAATCCAATTATAGGTAACAAGAGTGCTAATAATGTGCCCATGGGAGGCAAGGGCACCAACATGTCCATGGAAGAACCTTCATCTCCTTCACCAAGAATACAATGCCAATATGATTTGTTCAAGGGGAGATGGGTGTATAATGACTTCTATGTTTTGTATCCACCTAGGTCGTGCTCTTATGCTAGCCTTGATTTTGACTAATAAATAATGGTAGAATGGATTCTAATTACAAGAGATGCAGATGATAGCTTCACGATTGTGAACTTTCAAGATGATGTATTTGCTCATGGCGGTGTTGGCTTGAATGTTGTTCTCATTGAATCAATAACGAGTTGATTCATTTCAATATGTTTCTAGATTTTGTTGGGTTTCTCATATTTACATGTCATGTCTAGGTTCAATACCTATGTGATGTTGGAAAGGTTGAGAGACAAACAACTATTGTATGTGGGAGACTTCATAAACGACAATCAATGGGAATGCATGCTCTGCCTTACGAGGGTGGCAGTTACATACCATGAACCCACTCACAAGTCCAATGACAACAACATGTTCATTCCATATTATTTTCAAAGTAATTCTAAAATCTCAGGTTTAGCCTAAATAGTCATCAACTACAACCACCACGATGGTGGGTTGGTGTTATGTAAAATATTTACTGTTTGGAACTTTTTTCAGTTAGATATTAATTATTGATAGTACATAATTTGAATGTAATAGAGATTTTTAAGAACACTTTAAAAAAAATGCAAATTCAATTATAAAAAATTGCAATTACAATCATTTTTTATAATTTTCAGATTTAATTATATTACATATTTGATATTACAATAATGTAATAAAAATAACCTTGATTAAAAATAAAATATAAAAATAATATTTATTCTTAAAACTATAATGTCTTTTTCTTTTTAAATTATGGAAAGCCTCAATAAATATGTCATTTAATTGAAATTAAAAGCAGCGCTTCAAATTTGATAACTATAAAACACAACAATAACAATATAAGATCAACAGTGAATTTATAAAAACCTAATATATGAACTTTTCATGTTAGGACTCATATTTATAGAAAACAGTGGACAATTTCGTTTCAACATTCAACACTGAAGTTGAAAGCCATTCAATTTGTACCACTGGAAACGTTTTGGCTCGCTTCATTTAAATTTTCGATACTGACGTCCAGACTTGTGTTTCAATGCAGGTTGACTTTAAGTGCTATGCGTATCGTGCAAGCAAAGTATTTGCCCTCCAAAACCCGTGTTCGGCGGAAATTTCTTAAAAACCGACCCCATCAAGTTGTTAAATTTTGATTCTTTGCATCAACCCACAGTCGTTTTGAAGTCTACTGCCGAAGTCAGTATTGAAAGTTGAAACGACATCTCCATGAATCTGACCGCAACCAATAAATCCGATGCTATTGGGTATTCAATGAGGTTTAAAAGTATTATGATAGGAGCTCCAAGTCCGTAATCACTTGGAAATTTCACCATTGTTTATAATGAGACTTTTGAAAGTTTTTTAGCCCGATTTTTCCAGTCAAAATCTGGCAGCAATTTATTGGAATCTCAACCTAGTTTCTGCACAATCAAAAGGTCCCAGGGGTTTTTCAAAGTGCTGAATCCAAATATGCAATGATTTAACCTCATTTCTTCCACCAAATTCCATCATCGGAATCTCCAAAAAATCGCATTATAGACAACTCCAGTGTTTAGTTCGAGAAAAGACTCCAGCCTCCACGGGAAAAAACTGATGCGAACGCTGGATATTTCAGCAACGTTGAGGTTGGAATTTGTGCCATGGAAATGTCTAGAAAAGGTATACCACGGGAGTGCAGCCAAAATATACGAAGCGAAAATTGCAGTTTGACTAGCAAAGATGGGCGTTCTCTAACGTAGAACGGTTAGACTACGGTGATTTCGAATTTAAACTCGAGTCGCGCTTAATACTTCCAATAATTTTTCTCTTCATTTTTTACGGAGGCGATTACATTTAATGCGAGCTTCTCAGCCTTCAAGACTACAATACATGAGCCTGTCCGAGTATCATGACATTCTCCTTCCCGCCTTCACCCATGACAAAGATGATCAGCTTCCATGGAAAGCAATTCTGGTCTTTCATGGTTATATATATTATTGTCGTCTTTTCATTTAATATGTTCATGTGCAGCAGCTTACAACCAGAGTGGTGGCCGACTCCTTACACCAACCTGACCATTCAATATACAAACGGCAGCACGTTTGTAAGCAACCTGAATGTAACGTTGAATCGTCTTCTAGTCGAGGTTGAACATACCTCCCAAGGCAGGTTTAATACCTCTGTTTATGGCCAAACTCCTAACCGAATATATGCCTTCCTCCAATGCAGGGGAGATGCAACCGTCTATGAATGCCACAATTGTTCGCGTCAAGCAAAGATCGATGCTCTACAATATTGTGGGAATTACGTCGGTTGTAGTGTTTGGGCCATGTTCTGCTTCTTACGTTATAATGGCAACTATAACTTCATTGGATATTTGGATGATACTGGATACAATAATTTCAATAACGTTAGCGCCTCCCCAGACCCTGCTGCCTATGCCGAGGCTGCTCGGCAGCTTTTGTCTAATTTGTCATCTGATATTACAGCTGGAACTGCAACGAATCGATATGCTTCCGGTTCAACTGCAGACTCCAGCCAGTTGCGCCCGATCTACGGCCTGGCTCAGTGCTGGGGAGATATACCCCTTGACGACTGCAAGACATGTCTGTCAACAAGAATTGATGAATTGTTCAAAAACAATAATGGACGACTCGGAGCTCGGGGTATGGCTAGAAGCTGCATTATTCGATATGAAGGATATATTTTCTTTAATCCTTCGCCTTCACCCGCACCACAAATCTATGTTGCGTCTCCATCACATCCAGAAAAGTCTTCAAGCAAACTACCCATAATTTTTGGTGTTACTGGCGGCTTTCTTCTCCTGTTAATCATGTTCCTGTTTGGAATTCGAAAAAAAATGAAATCTGCCTTATCTGGAAGCCATCAGGGAGGTATTGCAGAGGCATTCGTTTTGCTATTATTGTCTGCTTTCTGTAGCATACTGCGTAGAATCTGTTGAATTAAATCCTTTTTTTTCTTGGTCGAACTTTAATTTTTGTAGGATACTGTGAGGGGGGTGACTCACGAATTAGAGAAAATAAGCAACAGACCAGCCAGGGGCATGTCTTAGCAAGGATTCCCAGCCTGTCCAGAGCTTTTACATTGTTTGAAATGGAAACATTGATAGCTGCAACAGAAGATTTTCATGATAATTACAAGCTTGGGCAGGGAGGATTTGGTGCTGTATACAAGGTAACATACTTTACGTAAACATCCATTCTGTTTTGGAAGGTTTTAAAAGATCTTACAATATGGTCGCCGGCACCAGAGTAAGTATAGATGGATAATTTATAGTACTTCTTCACAAAATCTCCATAACCATTTTCTCTCAATCTCTTAGGGAACTACTCCAGAGGGTAAAGAGATAGCAGTGAAAAAGCTCTCCTTAGAATCCAGGCAAGGTAAGAAGGAATTTTTGAATGAAGTTAAGTTGCTGGCAAAAGTTCAACATCGAAATCTGGTGAAATTACTTGGCTGTTGCGAAGCGGGATCAGAAAGGTTACTGGTTTATGAGTACTTACCCAATAACAGCCTTGATAAAATTCTATTCGGTAAGTCTCCTTCATTTTTTTGAAGGAAAAGTGAAACATTAATGTCGGTAATGGAAATCATTCCCTGAAATGCTTATACATACTTTAAGTCGGTTGTGATCATTTATTTTCCTGCATGGTCGATACAGTTCCAGATAGACGCGGCAGGCAACTGGATTGGCAGAAGCGTTGCAGCATCATACTTGGTATAACTCGAGGGCTTCTCTACTTGCACGAGGATTCTCATCTCCGGATTATCCATCGGGATATTAAAGCCAGCAACATTTTGTTGGACAAAGACTTGAATCCCAAGATAGCAGATTTCGGATTGGCAAGACTCTTTGAGGAAGATGAAACTTCTGTGGGCACAATAGTAATTGCGGGAACTCGGTGAAACTTCTAACCATGCATCACTCGGCTACATTAACTACTTTTCAGTATTATACTGTTTTGTTTCAGAAAGGCTGTCTAACCATTTTAAGATTTAGTATTTTAGGATTATAATTTTGGTTTCAGAAAGGCTGTTTAACTATTTTAAGCTTTTGTTGGAGTTTGGTGATCTTCCTGATTTTTGGTTAAATTGTCTGTTTTAATGTTGGGATGGATTTAGTCTTTTTCAAACTATACAACTTAAACCTGTAAATGCCATAAATTTCTGCTTCATTTAGGCAAAATTTGTCAAAAATATATGTGAAAAAGTTTGTAAAAGGTGCTGAAGGATTAGATTCAGCACCTTAAATAACATTTAGAACACTCGAATTACACAGATTACCTAAGTCAAAATTTCAATTGCCACAAATTCATGTTAAATTTTGAACAAAACTACCTAAAATAGGATATGCTCAACCAAGGAAAAAAAATCGTAGTGGAATTAAAATACAGGCATACTTACTAAACGATTTATGTTAATGGCACTGCACTACTCATCTTTCCTAAGATTAAGTACACTTTTTCTTTGAAAGATTGGAAGAGGTATTTATAAAGTGAAATTGTTATTTGCAGAGGGTATATGGCACCAGAGTATGCCATGCATGGGCAACTGTCTGCTAAAGCTGATGTATATAGTTTTGGGATTCTTCTTCTGGAACTTATAAGTGGAAAAAGAAACATGGATTTTAATTTACCACCTGAAACGCAGATTCTTTTACAATGGGTAAGATAACGTTTCCATTATATTTCCAATTGACAACATCCACGTTATCGGGACCATGTTCTTTAGTTGCTCCATAGATTGTTTAGCGAAGTCATATGAGATTGAAGATTATTGATCCGATCCTGAGCTGTTTTGACATGATTATAGCATATACATAATCCGCATCTATTACTTTCTGCAATTCATTATAAACTAGTGGTCGATCTTAATGACCACTTGTATATTTTCTCAATTTCCCGATGTGATGTGATTATGCAGACATGGGGATTATATACACGAGGAAACATTGAGGCCATTGTTGATCCAGTAATAAATGAAACCTGCGGCGATCAGACAGAAGTCTTGAGATGCGTCCAAGTTGCATTGCTATGTACACAAGCCGACCCATTACTTCGTCCATCAATGTCGGCAGTGAACTTGATGCTTTCAACGGGGACAATAATGTTACCAGATCCCACGAAACCTGCTTTTGTGAGTTCTGTGGCTGCCTCCAACAATCCCGGCTCCTCACGTCATGGATCGTCACATACATCTGCAGCCACTGCATCATCTTCACCCCACAATACTTTAGCATCCAATGCCAACGTTTCAATTTCTGAGTTGGAACCCAGGTAAAGATTGATTTATGAACCAGAGTTACTCATGGTTCTTGTGGATACTGGAAGTTTAATACCGCGATTAGAAGTAACGAGGTTCTCGTTGAAAGTAGTACGCTGATATTTATTTATTGTGAGGATTCAGTAAAAGAAAATAAATTTCGTAATATTTATGTCAAAACTGAACATAATGTCTTATGTAAAATCATTATATTTTTTCAATATTAATTATGTTGATAAGTGTTTTTTAGTGGTGTTTTCTATATTTTTTTATAGGTGTTTCCTATATTTTCTATTTAAATAGATATTTTTAATGTTTATAAATGAAATTTTTGGGCGTAAAGATAACAAATAACATCAACAGTATATCAATCGATATATAAACTGTAATATAAATTTCATATTATATACCATTTTTATTTTATTTTATCATAAAAGTTATAATTAATTATTACAGCAAAACTTCATATAATATAATAAAATAAACAATTTTAAACAACATATAATGGGAAAGAATTGTGTTTTAAGTGAATAGACAACATCCAACCAATAAGAGTGACAATAAAGCCTTATTTAATAGCAGATTTTCATATATGATTTTGTGGGAACTTCTATTTATTCCATATTCAAACTCATTAAAACTGCCATCCAGAACTATTTTCATATATTAGAATAACAATAACAATAGAAAAGGGACCTATTGTTTTGAATAATTAATAAGGTTTTTGTTTGCTTGCTTTTAGCCTTAAAATTAGGTGGAAAGTAATGGCTCACACTTCTGTTTTTTATTTTTTATTTTTTTATTTATAATTTAATTTTATATTTTTATTAAATAATTAATTGGTATAGTTTAGGTTTTGTTATATTATTAGAAAGATAATTAATATTTTTTGTGTGTTTTTATGATACAATATTAAGTGGAAGAATAATGGTATTCAATTTTTTTGATTATACTAATATTATAATTATTTTATTTTAATTTTAAATTATTAATTAATTGATTTTATATTTAGGTTTTTAATTATATTGTTTATTAATTAAGAAGAAAATAATATTTTTAATATATATTGTTTATTTCATATTTAATAAATTATATTGTTTTTATTTATGATTTTAATTTAAATTTAAAATTATAAAAATTGGAAGATATATGAAAAATTTACAATAAAATCAATA
This sequence comes from Pinus taeda, assembly GCA_000404065.3. Taxonomy (NCBI): domain Eukaryota; kingdom Viridiplantae; phylum Streptophyta; class Pinopsida; order Pinales; family Pinaceae; genus Pinus; species Pinus taeda. The sequence continues at coordinate 204 of APFE030853746.1, read as the reverse complement.
TGCATGGTATATTATTTTAAAATTTTATATAATAATCAATTTACTTTCCAATATAAACATAATATGGTGTGGAATGCTTAACCAAGAGCATAAAGATGCTTCCTTAAGATGTTTCATTTGCAACATAATGTGATGTAATCGCTAGTTATACATCTCCCTCAGATTAAATTGTCAAATATGTTTTTGAACACAGTCATTCATTTT